>PVJA010008809.1:0-62937 GCA_004027025.1 Myocastor coypus | reverse complement strand
ATTTATTTATTTATTTTATTTATTATTATTTTTTCTTGTTTCAGGACCTTTATTTGTTTATTCACTCATTTTTATGGCCGGCCCAGCCCACCCCAAGGGCAGGGCTGGCACAGCATGTGGTGCCGGGGATCGAACCGCGGTCCCTGAAGCCGCCCAAGCTTCTCCAAGCAGGCGCTTTAGACCACTGAGCCATCCCACCGGGCCCCTTGTCAGGTGTTTTGAGCACCATCACTAATCAATCCTTTGAAGCAACTTGTGTCAAATAAATACACAACTGTGTGTCCCCAACCACCCACTCACTAGACCTGACACCATGTGACGCCTGGCTTTTCCTCAAAGACAAAAATAATCTTTCTTATATGAGAAACTTGAACTATAAATGAAGTGCAGCGTAAGAGAAGAAGAAGATGATTTGCAAAAGGGATTGAGAGTAGGATATGGAGGGTGAAGAGAGGGAGAAGAGGGTAAGGGGAGGTAAAAAGAGTTGAGATATATTATATGCACGCTTCGGCTTCCTATCATGAAGATATTCACTCTGTGCTGGAAAAAAAAAATGAAATGAAAGGTAGGGATTTTGAACTGATGCAGTACACAGACGCAGCTACAATGCCTCGGCAGAAACTCACAAAAGAGAACTTCTAGAGTTGCTTCAGGAAGTGGTAAGAATGGTGGGATAAGTTGAGGCAGAATACTCTGAGGGGGACTGATGGCCATGCGCCTTTTACTGTAATACATTTTCAACACTTTCAACAGCCACTGATTTGTTGATCTCACCTTGTAGGGATTTGGAAAGGTAAAACTCCATAAAGATATCTCTAAATGATTTTGTGGAGAAGTAAGTTGGATTTTTACTCTCCCAGAATTTGAAACCATTATAGACTAGTAGAGTGCCGTGTCTGACTGAATGGAAACAACTGTTCAATAATTTAGGGTAAACGTTTTAAGAGAACACAAACACATCTTTCTTCTCTGACATTTTCTTCTTTCTCCTACTCTGGTGTTCCTTCCGCTACCTTTTTCTTACATCTTTGAGTTTAACTTTTAGTTCTAAGAGTGGAGTCAAACATGGCAAGAGAAAACTTCATATCCATTACAGCATTCAAGCAAATGGAACTACTGACTGGAAAAGAAGGAACTAAATTACAGTTTCCAAAGAAAGATCAAGGTCATAATAAAATTTCTAAGTAAGTTATATTTTAAAAAAATCTAGGCTATCTAATTGTATAATTTATTTATTTTTCAATACTAGGGATAATAGATACAGCTTTTGAAGGGCTTGTTTTAATATAGAACAGGAGCTTCTTCCAAGCTACTAATAGAATTTGAAATGCTCACCATCAACTGGCAGATTTTTCACTAGTTCCAAGAATTCTTCAGGCATCAATTCTATTCCTGTGTCTTCCAGAATATTTTTTACCTCATTCAAATGAACTTTTTTTCCTTCAAGGATAGAAATGGCAAATACAGGGGACATTATTACAAAATATCTAAATATTCAAAATTATGAAATAAGGTTACTTTTTTTTGCTTGACACAAAAATGTAATAGTTTATTTTTTTGATTTAATATTTTTATTGTATAAATTTAACAATGGTTATATTACATATTTTCATCATCAGATCAGTTTAGATTAATAGATATAGGTATATAAGATTGATCAAACAATTAAACATTAACACATTCAATCAACATTACTTTTTTCTTTTCCCCTTTCTTTTTTAAAAGTTGACACATTGCATATTGTCCTCACAATAGTTCTACAGAGCACAGTGTGTGGGCATGACCCACCTCCCTATTGATGTTGCTAAGAAGAAAAAAAAAAAAAGAAGAAAAGAAAATTCTTCTCTTTGGAAGGTTACGTTTTTATACCACCATTTCCAACTGCTAGACAAAAAAGGCATAGTAAGACCTGCCCAGGGGAATAGGTAGTAGACAGAGAGCATCGTGTTTGCTTGACTATGGGGGAAAGCCTATTTTTATGAAGCAAAGTTCTCAATAAACTTATGGTTTCAGTAATTGCCTAGAAAATTATAATATTATATTGCTCTTATGAAGTTTAAAAGAATCAAGCCAGATATTCTACAAACTGACTTTGAACAATCACACATAATCACTTCTAGTACCCTCTCATGAGGCTATCCAAGTGAACAAACACAACACTGATGGCATTCCTGAAGTATTTCATGGTGTCCTGATACCCTGATAAATGATCATCTTTCTTTCTGTATATATTTATCATCAGCTCGATATGCTTAACTACTATAGATTTGCTCTCCCATCAAGCTTTTTGTAAATGAAATAATACATCGGGTGTCACTTTCAGTCTTGCCCTTGGTTGATGCTTGTGAGGGTGGTGCCTTCTGGGTGTAGGCAAGATACTAATTTTAGAGAATTATTTTAAGGTTTTTTTTTTTTTTTTTTTTTTTGCGGGACCAGGCTTTGAACTCACAACCTTGCACTTGCCAGGCAGGCACTTGTGCCACAGAGCTATCTCCCTGGCCCCTAGAGAATTATGTTAAAAAGCAAGTTAAAAAGTAGGTTTGCTTTCTACAGTTATTACATTTTGTCATTTCATATAAGAACCAATAAACACCCTTCCTTATCAGGATAGATTGTTCTTCCTGCATCTAATCTGCTCATGACATTTTGTATCTGGTTTATTTTTTTACAAATTGAGATAAATTCACAGAACACAATTAACCATTTTAAAGTATGTAATTTAGTAGCAATGAATTTACAATGCTGTAACCTTTTTCTATCTACTTCCAAATATTACTCCAAAGGAAAACTCATCAAGATGGTCATCCCCACCATTCCTTCTGCCAGCCCCTGACAGTGTGACTGGGGCTTCCTTAATTCTGAGTTCTGTGTTTTTGTCTCCCATTAGAAATGGGGTCAGGTAACATGGGCTTTCTGTATCTGTCTAACTTTATTCATCCAAAGGCTCTGAGGGTCATCCATGTTGGGGCACGTATTGGTACTTGACTTCTTTTCATGCCTGTTATTCCGCCTTAATGACATTATAGGCTGAATGATCCTCTTCCCCCATTTGTCTATTGATATTTCACTTCTACTAGCTCATAACATGACTATATGCAGAGCTAGGACTTTTAAAGAGGTGGCTCAGATGAAATGTGTCACATGCCGGTGCCTTAATTCAATACAAATGTCCTTTTTGTAAGATGGGAGGAAAAAGTGGAGGGGTGAACATGTGGTCACTGTGTGAGGTCATCCGCAAGCTAGAGAGAGGTCTCAGAAGACCAGATCTAGTGATGCCATAATCTTGGCCCTCTAGTCTGCAGAACTGAGGGAAAATAAATTTCTATTGTTTAAGTGGTGTTTTGCCATGGTAACCCTAGAAAACGAATACATATGGCCATACCAAATATTATTATTTATTATTATTATTATTATTATTATTATTATTATTATTATTATTAGTTACAGTTCCAGGGATCAAATTCAGTACCTTGTGCTTGCCAGGTAAGCGCTTATTCCATTGAGCTATCTCCCTGGCCTCCAAATATTATTTAGCTATTCATCAATTGGTGGACATCTGGAATTTTATTTTTTTGAGACAAGGTCTTGTTATCTAGTTCAAGTCAGTTTTGAGCTAATTATGTAGCCTGGGCTGGCCTCAAACTCATGGTGGTCCTCTTACCTCAGCCTCCCAAGTGCTGGGATTACAGGTGTGCACCATCATGCACAGCTAGAATTGGAATTATGCATAGCTAGCATGATTCTGTGATGTACATTTGCCTAATTTTAATAAATGACACTAAAGATTTTCTCCAAAGTGTTTGTACAAGATTGTACACGTGTTTGTATATAAGAATTCTGAAGAGAAGCTACAATACAATGATAGTAGGGCTTCTCAGCACTCCACTTTTCATAATGCAGAGCCCATGTGACAGAAAGTCAGATAGAAAATCAATAGGGAAACATTAGACTTGGCTTATATGTTAGACAAAATGAACCTCAAAGATGTAAACAAAACATTCCATCCAAAAGCAAATTAATATTACATTATTTTCTAGAGCACATAAAATATTCTCTAAGGGCTGGCCAAATAGCTCAGTGGACTAAGGCATTTGCTTAGGCAGATGCAGCAGCAGCCAGAGTTTGATCCCTGGCATGCTGTGGCAGCCCTGCTCCCAGTGTGTGCTGAGATGGAGATTGAGACTGGGTGTGGTTGCACCCACCTGTAATCCCAGCTCTTGGGAGGCTGAACGCAGGTGGATCACTATGTGTCTGATCTAAGTAGTGAGACTCTGTAGACCCTGTGCTAAAATACAAACAGATAAATAAAAAATCATTCTCTAGAAGAGAGAATACTCCTGGCCACAAGATAAAGCTTAAATTCAATAAGTTTGAAGTCACACCATCTTTCCAACCACAGTGATATAAAACTGAAAATCCAAAATGAGAGCAAGCTTAGAAATTCACAAATACATGGAAATTAAACAGTATGCTCTTGACTACAGAAATGGGTCAATAAAAAAATTAAAAGAGAATTAAAAGTTTTTTTTTTTTTTTTTTTTTTTTTTGAGACACAAAAGAGATGTGCAATGCACCACAACTTACGGGATGCAAAAGCAAATCCTAAGAAAAATTTATAGCAATAACCATTGACAGCAAAGGAGAAGGAAGATCTAAAGTAACAGTCTTATGAAAATAGAGGAAAAAAGAACAAACTAAGCCTACACCTAGGATAAGGGAAACAAATACGAGAACAGAAATAAGACTAGAAATGAGACTAGAAAAACAATATAAAAATAAAAGATTAAGTTTGTTTCTTTAAAAAGTAAGTAAAATTTACAACTCTTTAGTAAGACTAAGAAAAAAAGAAATTTCAGATACACAAAATGAAAAACATTAAAGGCGACATACACATGCGCTAACTGGTGCTCCCTATAGCCAAAGTTCCAAAGCAAGAAGGAATATCTATTTTAATTTCCAGAGAGAATGAACTTCAAGCCAAACTGATCAGAAGAGACAAAGGTTACTGCATACTGGTAAAGGGTATAATGAAACAGCAAGAAATTCTTCACAGAACTAGAAAAAAAAAAATCCTAAAATTCACATATAATCAAGTAAGATCCAGCACAGTGTAAAAGAGAGCAGGATTGGCAGCATTATGGTACCGATTTCAAGTTAAAATGCAAAATCATAACGACAACACCAAGAAAGGTAACAACACATGGTACTAGCACTAAAGAGAAGAACATAGGCAAATGGGATAGAATGGAAGACATGGATGCCTACACAGCTACACTTAGCTAAGTTTTGACACGGTGGCCAAAAACACATGGTAGAGGACTGACAGCCTCTTCCGCCAATGGTTCTGGGGAAACTGGTTAACAGTACTTTGGATATTAAAATGGAAAAGCTTCTGCCTGGCACAGGAAGCGACCAACAGAGTGAAGGGGCAGTCTAGGGAACAGGCGCAGGTCTCTGTCAGCTGCTCTTCCAACCTAGAATGCTGAGATTATATTGTGAACCCCAAGAATCTCATATCAGAATGACAGCCCAATCAGTAAATACACAAATGAACTGTAGACATTTCTCAAGGAAATACCAATGGCAATAATTACATGGATAAATGTTCAATATTTTTAGCCATTAAGGATATGTAAGACCAAACTACATTAAGGCTATCTCGTCCCTGCCAAAATGCTTATCACCAAGGATATAAACCGATGAAAATGCCAGCACTGCTGGTGCAGCCACTATGGAGTCACTGTGGCAGTAAAATACCAAAACCAGCACGACCTTGGGACCCACCGCTTGGTGCAATCTTGAAGGAATTAAAGTCAACACACCACGGTGTGCTAGGGAGCCTGTGGGGAGGAGCAGCCCCTCTGCTCTGTTGGTGAGAAGTGAGCTAGAACAAGTGTGGAGAGTCTTCCCAAAACTAGAAATAAAACTGTTGTTTGCTCCAGCGACACCAGTCCTAGGACTGGAGACAGCATGCTGGGGCGACATCTGCATACCCCCATTTCCATCGTGTGCTGTGGTGCAGCTCACAATAGCCACCTTATGGAAACCTAGGCACCTGTCAACATATGAATAAACAAAAATGTGACCTACAGCTCAAGATCATAGAGGAAAACTGACAGAACTGAGGTAATAATGTGATGGGCAATAAGCCAGGTTCATAAAGACGAGTATCACATGATTTAGCTCAGGTGGAATCTAGACGGGGAAGGGCTGACACCCTGAGGGAAGAGGGACTCTTAGGAATTAGTGGAGGAGGGGAAGGGAGGGAGACAGGGTGGCTGAGGTGATCAAAATATAGCAGTCCATGAAAATGGCATGATGAAACTCACCCCACTGTACATTTAAGATACATTAATTAAAAGAAGACTGGGTCTTGTGCATGGCTTTGGGCAAGAAAAGTTTGTTGTACGAAACCCAAAATATGCTAACCTTTTTTAAAAAAAAGGTGTAAAGTTTTCCAAGTTCTAGTTATGAATTTCTCCTGCTAGGGGTGGTGGTGCAAGTCTGTAATCTTAGCAGTTAGGTGGCAGGGGAGGCGGGTCACAGAGAGTTTGAGGCCAGCCTAGATGTCTGTAATAAGACCATTTTTTGAAAAGGAGAACAAGAAATATAAAATTGAGGTAACTGTTATCTTGAAGGGTGAGTAGACAGCATGGTTGGATATAATCATGTTTGCATGGCTTGACGCAACAATACTGGAAATTTTCTGCTTTTTGGATTGGTGTATTCATGAGTTTTATTACTCATGAGGATTATGTTCATAAATTTATGTATTAACTGAAAAGATAGGATGGGAAAATATTAAATAAATAGGGTTTAAAAAATAGAGTTTTAATCTTTACCCCCCTCCTTTTTTTTTTTTCTTGCGGGACCAGGGTTCAAACTCATGATCTTGCACTTGCCAGGCAGGCACTTGTGCCACGGAGCTATTTCCCCAGCCCCTACCCTAACTTTCAAGAATTTTTATCTTTTTATTTTATGGAAAAATTAAAATATAAGGAAAACAATCATAGCTAATTCACTGTATATTGCTATTTTCAAAGTAGTTATCCAAAGGACAAGATACAGGCATAAAAAATTCTCCAAACAATATTAGCACAAGCCTCTTTTCAGTGAGGTGAGAGAAAACACCAGCATAGCTGTCTCCTGTTTTGTTTACTTGTCTGTGTTTTTCCTTTGCCCTTCCTTCCTTTACCCTAGCGGTCAACTTGCCTCTGGCTGCATCTGCATCATCCATCGCCTTTCTCAGAGGAACATATCCATCATCTGGAATACAAACAGACAACTGGGGTAACAACATGGAACTGTTTTAAAAAATTATCAATTAAGGTCCAGTGAAAGGCCAACATATTTTGCTAAATTATATAAATGACACTAAACTATTGGTTTGTCTTACACTTATACTTGCTAATTGGAGTGTTTGATGCCCCATTAGGAAGAAGCACCATGGAGTACAGCACCAAGGCTTGGGCCTTGGCAACTGTACTGCTGTCTGTTCTTGGCTATTGAGATGCCGGCTGCAAGCAGAGCAAAAGATGCCCTCGTAGAGATCGAGAGTTGGGTGAAACATATCTACCATAGATACTGAACTCTAGGCTTCACAGTTTTCATCTATTCCCAGTATTCTTTTCTCTGAAGTTTCTAACTTCTGCATCTATCTGTAAAGTGGGGTGATGGTTAGGTAACTGACGGGATATTAGTGATGTTCTGCTATTCTCTATTGCGAACGCCTTTCTAGTACCAAGTTGTAGCTGGTTTTATTGTTCACTTATTCATTTCCCATCCTGCTTATGTGTTTTCCTCCACTGTTCTCCACCGTGATGACACTACATCTTTGCAGCACCACTCAGAGATGAGCAGGGTGGGAACTGCAGGGTGCACAAAAGTGACAAAGCAGTGTTTCTTCTTTCTGGCCACGTTCTTTTCCATTAAAAATGTTTTAAACCCCTCAGACAAATTTAATTTTAAAAATGCTTATCCGGGATCCTAAGATTTTAAGCTCTCTCTTAGAAGGCAAAGCAGTTATTTATGACGCTCACCATCCACAGGCTGATTTTGTAGCACAGTTTTCAGTTCCTTGTTTTTTAGCTTGATCCCCATGTTCTTTAGAATTGCTTTCAGGTTATTGATATTGACCTTTCCCCCTTAAGAAAGGAGAGGCATGTCAGCAAAATTCAATAAAGACATAATGTGAAAGATACTTCTTGTGCCAAGTGGACTTAAATTTTAATAGGCCTGGTTGGTCCTAAGAGTTAATAGGAATCACATTATTGGGAAGTGGCTTGTCAATGGATTGTGCTTTTAAAAGGTTCATAACTCTTAGATAATTAATTTTTACAGAAAAAGTGTGTTCCAAAAGGAAGAGGAATAAATGTTCTTTATCTTTTTATTACTAATGATATTATTTATAACATTGTAAAAGAAAAACAAATCAGAAGTTGAATATCTAATGATAGGGTATTATTAGATAAGCAATTCTCTTCCTATTTTAAAATTCTTTGCCTAGCAAGCAGACATGAGACAAGCAGTGTTAATGATGCCCGAAGTCCTCCAGCATAGCCAGCACATGCGTGGAGTGAATATCAAACTATGGCAATCGGGCTTTTGGAGGACGAACTCTCCGTGTCTGTTGTATCACGAATATCTCAATTCATATGACACTTGCACTAGTTGTCTTTTGAATGTCATGGCTATTTATGCCAACCACTCGCTGAAGTGCTCAATTTGGTACAATAATCTATTTAAAAACTGGGGGGAGAAGTGACTGGGTTACGGTTAGCAAGGCCAACATGCTGGTGTCTCATGTACACAGGCAAGGGAATTTCTGAGAAATTTCTACTTCAAGATTTTTTTTTATATTTTCACTATATAAGGGCTTCAAATATTGTCTATGGTTATGATTAGGTAGTATGACTGCAGGTTGGGTGGTTTAAATATATTTTACTGAATGAACACAAAACATCTTTTTTTTCTTCTATATTTATGATGGGGTTTACAAGATCTACAGGGTTTCACTACATAGATCAGACTCTTAGTGATCCTCCTGTTTTCAGCCTCCCAAAGTGTTGGGACTATAGGCACGCACCACTACACCCCATCTCCATCGCCGTCTCAGCTCTGCCTAAGCAGGCACTTTAGTCTGCTGAGCTATCAGGCCAGCCCTACAAAACATCATTTGTATGGAAAAAGTAGAACTAACAGTTCACAGCTCAACATGGTGATGGTTATTTCATGCACTGTGAAGCCAAAGCTTTAATTAGACCTACCCAGGAATACATAGAAAGACAGCGTGGGCGACACTGAGGACCTGTCCTTTGAGCCTGACTCTGGGACAAGCTTGTGCTGCAGGTGCACAAAACAGACTATGAGGTCAGGACATACTCAGTGTGTAGAGGAGGAAGCAGAGGAGTTGTGACCTACTCACTAGGAAAAAGGCCAATGTGAGGATTGAGATATACTTTCTCTTAACTTAATTTATTACCCACCTCTGAAAGACTTCAAACCCACTAGCAGCCTATTCTGAAAAACTTTCTTGTCACCTGTAAGAAAAGGTGCAGCTCAGGACAAAGGATGTATCTTTTTCCCCCCTTATTTTAAATTTTACTTTGAAGAGTAAAAACAAATGCCAGAAACAACGAGAAACAGAGTAACCAACAACAGGACAGAAACCACGATTTGGATACTTCTCCTCTTGGTCTTCTAAGCAGAGGAAACATTTTAAAGAGAATATAAGGGTCAGACTTGCCTTGCGTGACTGGCCTCGGCCCAGTGGTCCTCCTTCACCAGCAATTCATGATGAAATTAAAGAGCAGACTCTCATGGTGAGGAGCGAACTAATTGGCGTGGAGCTCATGAGCCTTTGGTTAAATTCCTGCTCCGCTACTATCTGGCTTTGTGGCATTAAGCAAATCTAAACCTGTTTCCTCTGGTGTAAGATGGGGATAATGTGTCGCTGTTGTGTGTCATGGGAATGATATCTCCATGCCATTAGGACCAAATAGGTGCTGGATGTTATGATTAGTAGGTCTAAACCCTTCTTGATACCCCAGGCAGCTGTTGGTTCCTTTACTGTAGAGCCTCAAAGCCCTGTTTTATCTTTTCTTTCTACTTTCTATTCTGTTCCTCATTTCTATGACACTATAATTCTATTTCCTTCGCTTCCTATTACTCATAAAGTGTGCCAGGCCCATGGTCTAATAGGTAGAAGCAAAGACTTCTTAGTCTTTAATGATAATGTACATTCTTGGAAAGTTTATCAACTGCCAAAATGGTGCAACAGGAAAATATTAATGTATTAGTATCTAATGTAGGAATTACTTGTAGAGATAGACAGGCTTTTGCTGTGACATGATGTTTAGGCTCCCATCAGAAAGATGCTGAGAGCTTTGTCAAAAGGCAACAAGAAAACAACATTCACAATCGAGAGGGGTATCTGTCCCGGAACTGAGAATAGAAGGAAGAGTTGTCAGTGTTTATCCCTGTGAGGAATACAGTGCAGGAGAGGAGATTCTCAGTGGCAATGTATAGCAAAATGACTCTGGGGGTGTGGGGGAGGGTTTCACATGAGGACTTCTGCAATGTTTACTAAGAGACAAAAGGTGAAAATATTTCCTTGTTTACCTTGCGGAATCATCAGTAGCATTGTATTTTATTTTGGTACTGGGAATTGAACTCAAGATGTTGTGCTCTGCCACTGGGCTATAAGCCCCAGTTTTTATCAGTAACATTTTACAAAAGAGGATTTTTGGGGTTGAATTTTGTGTCTGAGTTGACACAGAGTCATGTGTGTTCATAGGAAATGAAAGCCTAAGGATGGGTGCAGGTAACATTCAAACACGCATCATCTTAAAATACAAAGTTTAAAAGTAGAATCATAGCACTAAACCTCACAGATCACACATCTGTAGCAAGCTCACCGTCAACTGGCAGGGACTCCAGCAGTTCCATGCATTCCTCGTCACTGACTTTTACTCCCATGTCTCCAAGAACATTTTTCAAATCTCTACCATTAATCTTTTCTCCTTTGAAAAAGACCATGAAAATTAAAAAAAATTGGTAACTTAGTTTTTTTTGTTTTTTTTTTTGTCTTTTTGAGACAGGGTCTCACTATGCAGTTCAGGCTGGCCTTGAGCTCACTTTTGTAGCCCAGGCTGGTCTCGAACTCGCACCGATCCTCCTGTCTCAGCCTCCCAAGTGCTGGGATTACAGGCGTGAGACACCACACCCAGCTTTAACTTGGTATTTTAAAGAGGCTCATAAAAACACATGCATAAGCTGTAGAAGCTATGAGGATTTGGTTTTGGATATTTACAACAGTTTGTACAGCTACATTCTCAATTTGGAGTTAAGGAGTGAAGACAGAGTGGGATACACAGGCAGAGTGTGTTAGTGTAAGCTGGAGCAAACCTCATCCTATGAGCTTAGTACAGGGCAGGCACTCAATGGTAAGGATGGCATGCAGGGTGGGATCTCATAAACAACTTGCTTAATGAGTTGTCCATAGGAAGAATTCTAGTAATGGCACTAGCATAGAATGGGTTATTCATAAAATGCTATCTTGACTTTTTCAAAATTTTATTTAACTTTTTATGTTCTCAGCTGAACTGTAGCTACTTATATGTAGCCAAGAGATTTATACATGAAACAAGTAACTCTAAGGTACATGGGCTTTATCAAGACTGTGCTCAATGGGTTATTTATTAAATTATTAAATAAGTTTTATCAGGAAGAAACAGTTCATGACAACTGGCTGAAGTAATATCAACAATTGGCAAATAGCAGATAAAAATAAAATTTACTTTACAGCATTAGGGTGTCAATGTTATAGAAATGCACCTGTAAAATCTTTCAGTCTTGGCATCACGTTTTTCAGATCAACTTTCCCATCAACTGTAAAGAAAGACAGCAGTCAGACCCAAGGGTGTGAGACCACCCCTCTATTTTCTCCACCTAGGATGCTTACTCCACAGAATGCTGATAGTCTTAATTTTAGCGCTAGACTACTATATTGCATTTTGGTATCATATTTAGTGTACTATAAATTCTTTTATATTGCGTCCTCTACTTCGTTTCATTCATCTCGCTACTTCCTTTCGCATCTACTTTTCCTTTTATTAGAATCCATCTTCTAATCATTTACTTAGACAAAAATCTGTGAGTAGTCAACTTTTATGTTTCTGTGTTCCTAGAAGTACCTATTTTATCCCAGAATTTATGCGTTCAAAGTTTTCTCCAGTACTCGGAGAACAATGTTTTTCTATTTCTTTCTGAATCCGGTGTTGATAACATGAATCGGTATTGTTTGACCTTTTATGTGTGGCCCCTTTTCCCTCCTTCTTTTAACTATTAAGATTTCTTTGCTTTTGATGTTGTAAACATTTTCAAAAATGTTTAGGCATATGTTGAGAAAATTTCATCTTGCTCAACATTCAGGGCTCTCCTGGAATCTAGAACTGTGAGAATGAACACAGAGAAATAAAACAGTAATGTGTGAGTGAGTGATCCTAGAGGAATGCCAATGGTATAAAACCAAAAAAAGTTGGGCAAGGGGATAAGTGGAGTTAAAACATGCTAAGAATCTTGTGTTATCCAGGATAAGGATTAAAATCCATTAAAATAGGGGCTTAGGAAAAATAAAAAATTTATATGTTGTGATTTCTAGGGTACCATCTAGAACTCTATACAAACAGAAAAAAATGATAGAAACAACCTAAAAGGAAAGCCAGACTTGAAAGAATACTGAACAAGTGATAGAAAGAGAGGAGCTACATGAAAGTAGATTTAAATACAAATGTCAGTAACTTTAGAATGAGCACTACACTGTTGTATAATAATATGAATGATAGTTTCAGACTATATAATTTTTGTGTATTTCTTTAGGAGAGAGATTACCCTGTGTTTCTCCTTTTATGTGTTCTCTTTAATGTTTCACAGCAAGTTAGGTTAATTTCATAAATCAGATTAGGAAATGTTTCTTCCTTTCTTTGTTCTTTGAACATTGAATGAGATAAAAATTAGCTCTTCTTACGCATTCGGTAAAATTCACCAAGCAAGTCATGATGGCCTGTATCTGGGTGGCCCACACAGCCTCGTGTGCACCTAGACAGGGCTTCTCAGAGGTGGCTGATTCTAGGGGTAGGGACAGAGATTAAGTATGCAGTGACTGATCTAGTCCACGCAATGGTTTAGCATACCTCTGGGCATGGATCATGGGGTGGGTGGCACCAGTCATCAGGCACGTAGCCTGGGTGGGATAAAGGGAAGGCAAGGCTTGTGGTTGCCTTGCTGTTTGGCTGCCTTCTGCCTGCCCGGCCATGAATTATTGCCCCTCTGTGTTGCTCTCTGCCCTGGAGCCAGCTGGCTATGGCCTGAAACCTCAGCTGTGGGCTGACATCCATCTTTTCTCCTCTGACCTGTAGGTGCCAGACCTCGTAGCTCAGTGATGAGAAAACTAAGTAAGATGGAAATGATAGAGGTTTCTAAAACCTGAGGATTTATATCACCTGAAATGTAAAGATTCAGAGAGGTTGAAAGTGAAAAAATAGGTAGATTGTATACCAACGCTAAACGAAAGTAAAAGGTCATAGGTAAATTTACTTTATAGAAAAGAGGCTTTAGAAATAAAAGCATTGTAGACCTCATAAGTTTTAATTCACCAGGAAGGTGCAAACTTATATATACCCACACCTGATCTCGGAAGAACCATAGGCAAAGAAATTGGCAGAGTAGCAACAATAAATGGAAAATTTAAAATACCACTGAGAGATTTTAATACATCTTGCTCAGGTGTTAAGAAAACAGGCAGAGACAAGGCATTCAGGCTACAAAAGGGTGAACAACGAGTTAAAGCTTGATTTAATGAGCATATAGATGGTATTGCAGCTAACCATTTCAGAATGTAGTATTTCCAAGCACATGGGGAAGATTTATGGAAAAATTTTACCATATACTGGATTTATGTCAAATCTTTTTTTTTTTTGGCAGGGGGCAGTTCAGCCTGCCCTGAGGGCAGGGCTGGCATAGTATATGGTGTGGGGATTGAACCATGGTCCCCTGTGCCTGCCTAAGCTTACCCAAGCAGGTGCTTTAGACCTCTGAGCTGTTTCACTGGCCCCAAATCTTAATGTATTTACAAGGATGGCAATAAATAATAAAACATAATAAGAAAAGTTCCATTTATTACAGCATCAAAATAATAATGTCAATGAATGCATTTGAGAAAGAAGTAGTAAACTCATCCTCCACAAATTACAAAAAAGCATTGTGAAAAACATCCAATAAGACCCAAAGAAATGCAGAGATTCTGTGATTATGGGTTAAAATACTTAACACTGTTCAGATGGAAATCCCTGCCTCCCACTCACAAGTGGATCTAGAAATTCAAGATAATCCTTATCTAAATCCCAGTCACATTTTAGCCAATTTGAGGAGCTGGTTTTAAAATTGATATGGAAATGCAAGAGCAGAATTTCAGGATTATACTCTTCACTTAAAATGTTTAATCGAAAACAAAACAAAACAAAACAAAACAAAACAAAAAAAACCAAGAGCCGGGCGTGGTGGTGCACGCCTGTAATCCCAGCACTTGGGAGACTGAGGCAGGAGGATTGGTGCGAGTTCGAGACCAGCCTGGGCTACAAAAGTGAGCTCAGGACCAGCCTCAACTGCATAGCGAGACCCTGTCTCAAAAAAAAAAATAAATAAATAAATAAATAAAATAAAATAAAATAAAATGTTTAATCGAGAGCACTTAGAACAGTAATCAGGCTAGTGGTGCACTAATCCATGGCTAGATTTATACACCAGTGGAAGTAATCTTTACATTTATCACCACTTTATTTACACATAACTGTATATATCTGGACCACATAGTGTGCTGTTTCAGTACATACATACAATGTGTAATGGTCACATCAGGGTAATGGTATGTCCACCTTCACCAACATTTATCATGTATTTGTGTTTGGAAGAGTCCAAGTCCTACTATAGCTATTTTAAAATACTCAATTACACCTGCTAGGTCACTGAACACTAGACTGATTACTCTCATTCAATTGCATACTGTATCTCCTAGCTGGCCTCTCTCCACAAACACCCCAACTATTCTCCTTCTCTGGAAATCACTATTCTAATCTGTCCCTACTATTTCTTTCTTTCTTTCTTTCTTTCTTTCTTTCTTTCTTTCTTTCTTTCTTTCTTTCTTTCTTTCTTTCTTTCCTTTCTTTCTCTCTCTCTCTCTCTCTTTCTTTCTTTCTTTCTTTTAATGGATTTGGTACAGGGTCTCACTGTGCAGTATGGACTCACAGTGATCCTCCTGTTTTCAGCCTCACCAGGGCAGGGATTACAGGTGTGTGCCACCATGCCAGATCTTGATGGCCAGCTCAGCATCCCCAGGATCAGGACTGGCACAGCATGTGGTGCCTGGGATTGAGCCCTGATCCCTGCGCTTGCCTAAGCAGGCACTTAGTCCGCTTAGCTATCTCGCCGACCCTTCTGTCCCTACTCCTAAGAGGTGAATTTTTCTAGCTTTCATGTACATATGAGTCCCTATGGCATTTGTCTATGATCACTTGCTTCATAAAGGACTTCCAGTCCCACTCACATTTCCACAAATCTCAGTCTCTTTATGTCCGCACACTTCCTGCGCACAGGGGCTGCACTTATTACCCATTCATCTGTCTGTGGGAGCCTCGGTTGCTTCCACACCCGGGCTACTGCATATGGCAGTGCAGTGGACACGTAAGTGCAGAAATCTCATTGACGTATGACATGTAAGTGCAGAAATCTCATTGATGTATTGGTGGCCTCTCCTTCAGGTGTGTGCCTAGTGGTGTGACTACTGGTCATTCGATAATTCTTTTTCTTTTCTGCTTTTGAAATTTATGTTAGGGTACATAGGAGTGATGGTCTTGACTTCAGCTGATTTTCTACTCTTTTCTAACACTCCATTTTAAAAACGTAAAATAGCAATAGATGATCCCTACAATTTATGTCTGTATATGTATATAGTATGTGTATATAATATGTATCAATTCATCACTATAGTCATATACATGTATAATTCCATACACACATGTAATTGTTAAATAAATAAACCTCATTTATATGAATTTATCACTCCTTATGGTGTTGTAGGGATGTGGGTTCATTATAAGGTATATATTGGCTACTTGAGGCATGGAATTTTTCAATATACAGACATTTGAACTACATGGATTGATATAAACTACCTACACCTTAGATTTGTATCTACCCGTGAGAACTAGAATTTCATGTTCCATATTTATAGAATGAAGGTTTGGAAAACCTTCCCACCTTCTTTCCAGATGTGATAATCTTTGTTCTTGTTAGTCACCAGGGTGTTGATCTGGGGGATAATTTTATTTTTAATGTTAATTTATGTTCTCTCCAGCAGTGTTGGAAAGTTTTCCTTCCTTTACATCATCTTTACCAATGTTTGTGACTGTTCATGTCTCTGATATTATTGCTCAAACTGGAGTGAGATGATGTCTCATGGTTTTGACTTGCATTTACCTGGTGATTAGTAATCTTAAGCATTTTTTTCATGTAATTACTGGTCTTTAGGATATTCTCTTCTGAGAAATAACTACTCAGATAATTTGCCCATGGCAAGTTTTATCATTTTTATTTGCCATTGAGTTCTTTATATATTCTGTAACTCAATCTCTTGCCAGATGAATAGTTTGAAAAATATTTTTCCATACTCTGTAGGTGATCTCTTCATTGTTTCTCTCTCTCTCTCTCTTTCTCTCTCTCTCTCTCTCTCTCTCTCTCTCTCTGTACCAGAGATTAAACTCAAGGACCCTGCACTTGCCAGGCAGGCGTTTATTCTACTGAGCTGTCTTCCCAGCCCTGTGTTGATTTTTTCTTTTGCTATACAGAAGACTTTTTTTCGCGATACTGGGGATAGAACTCAGGACCTCGTGTTTACCAGGCAGGGGCATATGCTGCTGAGCTATCTCCTTGGCTCTGTACGTAAGACTTAATTTGATATAATCCTACTTGTCAAAATGTATCTTTGTTGCCAGTGCTATTGAGGTCATATTAAAAAAATCTTTGTATGGACCAACGTACTGAGGTATTTTCCTTAAGTTTTCCTCTAGGAATTTCATATTTCTCGGTCTCATAGTTAAGTCTTTGATTTTAAAAATTGATTTTGTATATGGACATTGAGTTTTTTCTAGCACCATTTATCAAAAAGACTGTCTCATATCCAATCTGTTTTTTCACATCTTTGTAAAAATTGGTTGCAAATATGTGGATTTACTTACAGGCTTTTCTCCATTTTTGTTGATGCTTTTATGCCAGTATCATATAGTTTGGTTACTATATCTTTGTCATATGTTTTAAATCGTAACTTGTGCTGTCTTATTTTTCCCCCAAGATTGCTTTGGCTATTTGTAGTCTTCTGTGATACTAAATGCCATTGATACTTTAAAGGAATTGCATTGTATTTTTAAATTGTTTTTGAGTAGAGGAGTATTTTAACACTATTCTTTCAACTCATTGATGTGAGATGGCTTTTCAGTTTTTTGTGTCATCCTCAGTTTCTTTCATCAGCATTTTACAGTTTACATTGTAGAGTTTTACTTCCATTGTTACATCTGTTACTAGGCATCTATTTTGTTGTAGATACTGTAAAGGGGATTGCTTTCTTCATTTCTTTTTATTGTTGTAATTAATGTTGGTTAATATTGGTGTATAAAGCAACTGCTAACCTTTGTGTTAATCTTTTATCCTATCAGGTTTACTAAACTTATTAGTTCCAACTCTTTTTTTTGTGTGTTTTTTTTGACATAGGGTCTCACTATGCATCGGTTGGCCTTGAGCTCACTTTTGTAGCCCAGGCTGGTCTCGAACTCACACTGATTGTCCTGCCTCAGCCTCCCGAGTGCTGGGATTATAGGCGTGTGCCACCACACCTGGCTCAGTTCCAACTCTTTTTTTTTTTTAAATTAAAGTAATTTTTTTTTCTTGTTTCAGAACTTTTGTTTATTTATTTTTATGGCCGGCTCAGCCTGCCCTGAGGGCAGGGCTGGCACAGCATGTGGTGCCGGGGATCGAACCGCGGTCCCTGCAGCTGCCTAAGCTTTCCTAAGCAGGCACTTTAGACCACTGAGCCATCTTGCTGGGCCCCTCCAACTCTTTTTTGATGGAGTCTTTACGCTTTTTCTCATATGAAATTATGCTGTCTGCCAGTGTTACTAATTCTTCATCATAGGTAGTTTTCCTTTTTCTTTCTGTACTGTTTAATGTTTTTATTAAACATTTCTTATCCCATTCTCTTTATGCTTTGACCCCAAAGCAGGCTGTTAGCACTGTCACCAACCTTTCTTGTACATTTGCTGGACTCAGGATTAATAAATGGGCAGCATTTTTACCACAAACTTTTCAAAATGTTGTACTAACGTCATCCAGACTCCCTCCTTAGTCTATGGAGGTGGTGTTATGGTTTATGTCTACTTGTCCCCCAAAAGCCTCATGCAATCATGGGGCGTGGCTTCTATAGATTGAGACTTGATTCATGATCCCTGGGATTATGTTTTAGTACTGATGGGATTATCAGTCTGAGTAAGGCTGAGACTATGGGTGTGGTCTAGGGCAGATATCCTAAGGCAGAGAGCCTGAATGTAACATAAAGAGTGACAGAGAGAGAGAGAGAGAGAGAGAGAGAGAGAGAGAGAGAGAGAGAGAGACAAAAGCTGTAGCTGTTGCTCTGCTGCCATATTTGGTTGGCTACCTCTGCCACCATTTTGTTGCTGTTCTGCCCCCATGAACTGGATGCTATGTGCCCTGATCCACTCAGCCTTGGGCCAGCTGAATATGGACTGAAACCTCCATGAACTGTGAGCTAAATAAACCTTTCCTTCCTTCATTTTGAGTGTTGGGTATTTGCCCCAGCAACGAATAAAAAGTAACTAAGACAGGTGGTCAGATCAAAGGTGTCCTCACAGCAATACATTTACCCATAATGCTCACCATCAGCTGGTAAGTTTTGTGAAAAATCTTCATATTCTCCATCTGAAAGCAGAATCCCCATATTCTCCAGAAATGCATTCAGATTATTCACATCAACTTTTCCTCCTTAGAACAGAAAAGTCACTTTTAAAAGGCAAGAAAATGTGCAAAACTCCTTACTAATTCATGTGAACTTCTGTCATCATTTTAATCTTGAGTGCCATGTCTTCTGGGGTAGAGGGAGAATCAGAGCTAAACCTAGGAGCACAGTGGCACTCTGGTTGTGTCCCTTGTTTATATCAACAGGCTGCGGAGTGGAAAGGGAGCCAGGTAGCTTCCCAGGAGCTAGCGAGTTATACACATAACACCCATAAATATTTGGGAAATACCTATGTCAGATTTTCAGTTTAATAAAAATGGTATCATACAAATAAAAAGAATAACTTCTTTATCTGGTTCCTCATCATAATTTGTACTCACTTTTAACCTTTTTTATGCCATCCAGCAGCCTTTTTTTAAACACTTTTCCTTCAGCTGGTAAAAAAAGACACAGTTAGGGTCAGAGAACAATTATAAAGATGCACTAAGGCAGTAAGACTCCTACCATTCTCCCAGTCCTCTAGTTTCAGACCACAGATTTATTTAAGATTTTCCCTGAAACTTCTCGAATTTCCCTTTAGTAATAAAGTTCATTTGGAGAAATTATTTAACAAGGCAAATCTTTCAGTCTTGCACAACAGATAATGATGATTGGCTTACAACATTTTACTAATCTTATTGGTAAATTTTAGACATAGCTATGCTCCCACTGACCAAGGGACGTTTGTACCTGTATGTGGGTGCCATTTCTTGATTCTGTTTCACCTGAATGCCTCTTCCCCCTCCAGCTCCTTTTCCCCTCCTTATTTACAAAAGTGGTTTCCATTTTCTTCCTTCTGTTCTCCTTTCCTTTTGCTTTCTCTCCCTCTCCTGTGCCCCTTGCCCCACTTCCTATTCGAACATTTTATTCCTACTTCCTAGCGTCTGTATTACATTTTGGTCCTTATTTAATCTTTAAGTTTCTCACATGAGAGAGGCAATGGGATACTTAAACATGTGAGTCCTTTTCTTTCATTGAAGAGTGTAGACTTCTTTTCCCCTTCCTTGTCCCCCGCTTGTTTCTTTTCATTTTGAACGATTCCCTCCTATTTCATGATCCTTTTCACGTATTTTGCCCCTTAGTTACATTTGAAAGAGGCAAGGTAGGACAAGGCTGAGATTCCCTCTCATTCCAGAAAGAATGGCTGCCATCAAGAAATCATCCAATGACAAAGGAGGAGGGACTGTGGGGAAGAAGGATCGCTTCTCCACTGTTAGTGTGGGAGCATAGAAGGCTGGCTGCAGCTACTGTGCAATCAGTGTGGACAGCCCTCAGAAATCCAGAACCAGAGATGGCATTTGATCCAGCATTTCTCCTTTTGGGTGTATTCCCAAGAGAATGAAAACATAACAGCACAGCAAGACATGTGCACCCATGTAACAGCAGCATAGTTGGTAACAGCTGAATCTTGGAACCATTCAAATGCCTATCAAATGAGGAATAGAGAAACAGAACGTGGCTTTTGTTTTTGTTTTTAGACAGTGGAGTACTATGCAGGCATAGAGAAACATATATGTGAGACATTTCTAGGTCAATGCATGCACTTTGAGAACACATGCTTATGTGAACTAAAGGGGATTTACATGTGTAGATATCACACTTTCTCTGGAATTGGCTTGTGATTTTTAAGACACATATCCTGTTTTATTTATTTTAATCTTTGCCTTCTCCCCTTTCCTGTGTCTTTGCTTTAATTCCTTCTGTACTCTCAGGCACATTAATGCAAGCAGGCCCATCAATTTACTACTAATAGGAATGAGTAGAGCAGTTATTGTTTACCATCACAAGAAATAAATGACATGGGTTTCTTTTGGCAAAAATCTGCTAATTCTAAGTTTTAAAGGATGATTTAAAGGACTGGTAATAATTTGGTATCATTTTGCGGTACAATCTCTCAATCAAGTACCCTCAAGCCTTTTAAAGAATATGTATTTGAAGCACTTACCATCCAGTGGCAGAGATTTTACTAACTGTGAGTAGTCTCTGTCTGTGAACTCAAGCTTCATGTCTCTCAGAGTATTTTCTAGGTTGCTGACATCTACCTGCTCTCCTAGGAAAGGCAAATAGTGACAAGGGTGAGAACCTAAAGCAGTGATCTGATATGCTAATCGGACAGCAGCAACAACCAACTCCACACTCGAATAATTAGACAAACAGGCAAAAGTAAAACAAATAACTTAGCTTCTTTTTCTCTTTTCCTTTTTCCCTTTGCAGGGCTGGAGATTGAAACTAGGGTCTCTGGCCTACTAGGCAAACATTCTGCTAGTAATCTACATTTCTCTCTGTCTCTGTCTCTGTCTCTGTCTCTGTCTCTCTGTCTCTGTCTCTGTCTCTCTCTCTCTCTGTCTTTGTCTCTCTGTGTCTGTCTGTCTCTGCCTCTGTTTCTGTTTCTCTCTCTCTGTCTCTGTCCCTTTCTGCATGTCTGTCTCTCTGTCTGTCTTTCTCTCTGAGCTCAGGCTGGCTTCAAGCTCTGTGATCCCCCTGCCTCAGATTCCCAAATGCTGGGATTACAGAGATGCACCATCACACGTGGCTGCCAAATTCCTTTCTTACAAAAATAAAAATTTAAGTATTTCTAGTGGCGGTTTTGAAATGATCTTATTTGCATGCATTTAGAAAAAACACTTAGATTACATGTCTTACTACGAAATATACAGTATATATGAAGATGAACACAGTAAATGCTTGTTAGAAATAACATTCTAATTTGGATTTGGCTGCTATTTTCCTGATATCAAAGCCCACTAAGGGCGGGACAAGAAAACTATAAGCCAGAGGAGCTGCACCCACCCTCATGTGAACACACAGATCTATGCTAGTTGGGCAGACCCCACTCCCCCAGGGGAGCATGGTGTGGAGAGCAGAAGCAAAGACTGACCCGCGGACCTGGCCCTATACTAGGACAAAGCCATGGGTGAGACAGGAGTCACCGGGTCCCACGACCAGGGACATTAAATTCAACTGATAGAGGGCTGAACATGCTCCGCATCTACCGATGGCAGAAAGGACAGGCCCTGGTCTGGATGGTAACCAGGGTCAGGACAAAGTCAGAGAGGGGGAGAGGCCTCCATGGCAGGGAGAGGCTTCCAGGGTAGGGAGGAGCCTCCAGGGTGGGGAAGGCTCCTCACAAAGCCATTGGCTCTAAATCTAAGAACAGAAGATCACAGCTGGCTTGATCCCAAGGCTGTGTGGGTCTTGGAAAATGAACACTCACTCCACAGCATGGGGATCTTTCACTTGCCAGGGCTCTTTAAAATTTTTTTCAAATGTATTTGGTACAGGATCTACAGGTCTCACTACATGGATCAGACTTGTAGTGATTCTCCTGTTTCAGCCTCCCAAGCACTGGGATTGCAGGTGTGCACCACCATGCCCAATCTACTCAAGCTTTTTTGGTTTTTCCATTTTGTATTCTTTTTACTTTTCCTTCATCTTATTTTTTAGAGGTTTGGGGCATTTTCCTTCTTTTATTTCTCCTTTTAGTTTTCTTTATCTCTTTTTCTCCCTCCCTTCCAACCTTCTTCTCTTTCTTCTTTATCTGTCATCGTTGTTTATCTTTTTTTCTTGCTTGTTCTTTCCAGTGACTGTTCTCTGTCACTACTAACTTCTTTTGAGCCAGCTCTACCTTCTGTGTACTTTGCTGAAAGAAATGAAAACCCCACGCTACAGTGAAACATGCATGCCCATCTTTATGGGGGCACAGCTCACCAATAGCCACACCCTGGCAACAGCCTCAATGCGTGTCAGCAGGGGTGATTGGAGAAATAAAATGTCGTAGGATGGCACATCGTTCTGCCACAAAGGCGGGTGAAATCACACTCTTTGCACAAAACTGGACTTTCTTGAGACTCTCATGCTAAAAAAAGTCAGACTCAGAAAGTTAAATACTACAAGTTTTCTCTATACTCAAAAGCTGAAATATAAGTAAATGGGTAGAATCAGGCAGAGATGATAGGAAACTAGCAGGTAGACTCTTGGAGAAGGCAACGAGGATCAGACATTAAAATGGTCAAGTCATGTCATAGGAATGTTCTGTTGCCCCAAAATGATCACCAGGACTGTGTATTGTATATACTAACATAGAAAAAAAGATCAGATAAAATAACGTGAGTGGCACCACATGGTGGCACTAGTAGCCATATAAGAAGAGAGACTCAACTGTGTGCTCTGCTCTTGCTCTGGTGACCTAGTGATTCCTCCATGCATGTTATGACGGAGCAAAACAGCACACAGCAGATACCAGTACCAGGTTCTCAGACTTCCTGCTTTCCCAAGCCGGGAGCCAGGTAACCCTCTCTCCTTTACAGATTGCCTCGTCTGTGCATGACTCATGTATACATAGCATGTAAAGTAACAGAAGCCACAGAGGAAGAGAATAAAATGGTGGTTACAATCAGCCAAGGGTAGATCGTGTTGGTCAAAGGACTCAAATTTTCATTCAACAGGAAAATAAATTCAAGTGGTTTACTGTACATTATGGTTAGTTTGGTTAATAGCAACTTATTGTTAGAAAATTTGAGTAGACTTTGAATATTCTCCTCACAAAAGATGCTGTCTGAGGCAATGCATATGCTAAATAGCTCAGCATAGCCATCCCACAATATCTACCCATATTGAAACATCTTGTACATCATAAACATATGTGATTTGGCTTGTTAATAAAGAGAAAGGCCTTCAGCTTCTCTAACAATTTCTGTTTTGCACTATTTGAAAGATAAATGGTATTTTGATTATTACAACTTTTATATTTGCAAATTTGGGAAGGAAAATCATTTTGTTTTACTTAAAACTTCTGATTTAAGTCAGCAGGAAACAAATTACTGGAGCTCTGGAGAGCTCTTCCATCATTAATAGAATAAAGTCACAAAATTAACAAGAATGAAAATGTAGTAAAAATATCAACTAAAAAGTGTAGGGAATTAAGTAATTTTGCACTTACCTAAAACAGTAGTCAATTCTTTCATCAAGCGACTCATTTTGATTTTCCCTTCAGCTAAAAGAGAAGGCAAAATCAAGCTCAGAAAAAAGCACAGAACATTAAATTACGAAGTACAGCATACATGAAATTGTTATTACATTTTAAATTATCATTACATTTCTTAAAGTTTAATGGGTAAATCCTTAACTATAATAAAGGATTGCATTTATCTTAGATAAAATGTTCTCCCAATTTTTTCCAAGGTATCACTTCTAATTTCATGCTTCTCTTGGGATAACCGGCAATACACACCTGCAGGCATCTGGGGTCACTGCTTATGGCACTACTTTCTGTTCTATAAGTGGAGACAGATGATGCACGCAGAAGAAAAGGGGCAACAAAGAACATAATGTGCGGTAAGCTAAGGATTTTATTCTTGCAGAAGGAGGAAATGCCACATGAGAGCAGAAAGGTGACCTAGGAGGGACTCCCTGGCATCAGCCTCATTCCATTGTGGTTGGCAGCTTGGATGCTTAGTTATTTATTTGGGACATGGCAGTGAGGAAAAGACAAACACCCTAGGCCTGTGAGACTTACATTTGCCTTCGGCATGACTGTGTAATTATTACAGAAAGAGAGTCCAGTACATAGTCAGGGATTCAATAATTATATGTCCTACAGGAAATTTGTATTGATCAATATAATTACCAATAAATGTCCAGAATAAATGAAATGATATACTACCCTACCATAGGGTAGCACTCAATACTGATAATGCAAGAGTTATTTTTGTTGGTTGTTTTTGCAATGATGTCTCTGCTTTTGTCTGAAATTGTTCTGTGACAGACACCATCCTTTACTGATCTATTTTGTCAGCCTTGTTTTCAAGCCTGAAAGAATAAGGCCCGCTTAAAACGTATGGGAGTAACTAGGGTGCTCACCATCTTCTGACAGTCTATCCATCAGATCCATGAATTCTTCTTCTGTGATTGGGATCTCCATGTTTTCTAAAAGAGTATCCAGATGATCGACATCAACGTTGCCGCCTAAGGAAGAAATAGGAAGTGATGTAGCACGGCGGAGTGATTCCTCAACGGGACTGTGCGTCCATGCTGCCATGCTGCCTCTCTTTTCTACCGATGATGCACGTTTTTATCATAATGAAAACATTTGAGAAACGTAATTATTCCAATTACTCATTTCAAAGCATTATGACTTTGGGACATAGACCCAAACTTCAGTCTTGTCCAATACATATAGAACCAGGAGGAGAAACGAATGAGTCGCCTTTAATCTCATGCTGGAAACAGACCCGCAGAGGGGAGTGTTCCATAAGGAGGGTGCACAGCTGGCGCTGAAACAGTTGCCAGTCTGCAAAAGTTATTCCATTGCCTGTTCTTGAAAATTATGTCTCTGAAATTGCCTTGTGCCTGGCATTATCTTTCATCCTTTGTTTTCTATTTCAATTTGTTTCCCTTTGGGGCTAAGTGGGGGAATACTGGAGGAAAAGTCTAATACTTTTTGCCCAGTCACATACAGGAAACCACTTGGTGAACTGCATATCTGCTAAGAGGGCACCATAAGGACTCTGGACTGCAAGAAAAGACAATTCTCATCTTAGTAGCACACATAAGGGCTGAAGATGAACCCCTTTCAACCTGCTTTTTTTACTCACAGTTGAAAGACTTTATGCCCTTCATCAGCCTCTTCTGATATACTTTTCCATTGGCTATAAAAAAAGGGACATTTTAGAAACAGAATTAAAGAATAGTACACATCTCCTAATTACAGAAAAAAGAATCTTTGTCTTCTAAGGCAATATCAAATGGAAATAGCTAATATGTTGATCAAAATGTTCACCCTCGGTGGTGCATGAATGAAATTCGACTCATAATAATGAGGTGTCTGCCTTCTACATTTTTTTTTTCTTTACAGGAAAAATAACGGTCTCAACGGCTGCTTTGGAGTTTCAAATGACAGCTTTTGTGGAAGGATATTTGATAAATAAAATATCTTTCATTCTTTACTTGCTCTTAGCCAAAACGCCAAGAAGTGATGTTTTTATTCTTTACTTAAAAAAAATTTAATCTCACAAAGTTTTTGAGTGATTGGAAGGATTTATCAGCAAGGTTGCCAAATAATGAAAAGGACATACAAGTATGATTAGAAAATACAGTCAATGCATACTTTAAAAAAATCAGGGGCTGGGGAGACAGCTAAGTGACATAAATGTTGGCGCCTACAAGTGTAAGGTACTGAGATTAATCCTCACTAGCAATCAAGAGAATTCCTTGCTTCAAAAAACTTAGGATTCTTGCTTTTTTCTGAAGCAGCTCTGGAAGTCCTGCCTCTGTTTTGTCATTAGCTATGCTACTGTGGCTCACTGTCATGAGCCAATTCACAATTGTGACCATTTTGACTTTGAGGCAGAACCAGCAGTGACACAGTGCTGAATCTAGTGATAAAGATAAGGTCATAGGACAGTGATTTTATGAGCTTAGATGGCACATGGCAGCATCATTCTTTGTTTTTTGTTGTTGTTTGTATTTAGTACAGGGTCCACAGGGTCTCACTATGTAGATCAGACTCAGTGATCTGCCTGTGTTCAGCCTCCCAACAGCTGCAATTATAGGTGTGCACTACCATGCCCGGTCTCAATCACCCTCTCAGCGTGTCTTGGAGGTGGGACCAGCCTGGCACATCAGCAACCAAACCCCTGCCCCTATTCTCTGCCTAAGCAGGCACTTTAGTCCACTGAGCTATCTGGCTGGCCCTCATGCACTGTGTTTTTGATCACACCTGTGAAGATCTCCACAATAGAGAACTTCTAGAACTGCCTCAGAGAGTA
This sequence comes from Myocastor coypus, assembly GCA_004027025.1. Lineage (NCBI taxonomy): Eukaryota > Metazoa > Chordata > Mammalia > Rodentia > Myocastoridae > Myocastor > Myocastor coypus. The sequence continues at coordinate 36,054 of PVJA010008809.1, read as the reverse complement.
GTAAGAATGATGGGAGAAGAGTTCTTAGGGGGCAGAGTATTTCCAGGAGAATTAATAGCAATGGATCTGAGTTGTAATAATTAAAAAGTACAAATAATATTTTTGGTAAGCCTTTGTATATTCATAGATAGAAAGCTAGAACTATAAACCTCATGCTTTTGGTAGTTATGGTTTTGAGGTAAGAACACAGATTATTTCTTTAGCTTCTTTATCAAGGTTTTCTATGATGAAAACTCATTAACAATGTGAGTAAATAGGAACCATAAATGGCATATATCTACATTATCTGTCTGACTATCATTTATCCACGTGGTAGCTTAAAAGTACAAAAATGAAAAACATGAAATACTAACCGTGGTTATGTTTGGGCTGAGGAAGTAAAAGTATTTTTTATTTTCCTGATTTTTTTGTTATTTCATTTTCTGTGAGCAGATTTATTGGGAGAAGGAAATCTCCTTTCCAAGAGAGGGACAAGAGGGGGGCCCCAAGTGGGTTGTCCCCCTGATTTTTTGCTGTATTTCATGTGATAATGAAGTTAGAAATGTAGCCCTTTTTCAGCACACAAAGTTACCTGCTTGCTTGTAAACTCTTCTATTCTGCACAATTAGCTTGCTTACTTTATTTTCTCTCTACTCGTGCCTCTTTCTCTGTTTTTTTTTTTTCTTTCTATGTTTAAATCTATTCTTAGAAATCCAGTTGTTTAGCAACCTGAAAGTGTAAGTAATGAATCTGACTTTGGTAGCAGCTTACAACTGAAAGACTAGATGATTTTTAACTTGAAATCGAAGTGATCAGTTTTTTTCCTTTGGAATACCATTAGCTTTTAATAGTTTGAAAATATTTCTAGTTGGTTGTGAAAAGTTTTACATGGGCACAAAACCCGAGGCAGTTCCCAAGGCCTACCATTTACTGGCAGTGTCTTCAGCAATTCCAAGCGTTCGTTGGCCGTGAGATCAATTCCCAAGTTTCTCAAAATACTTTCAAGTTTATTTGTGTCAACTTTGTCTCCTTAGAAATAAATAAAGAGTTAATAACATCTGGAAACATCAGCACATGATAATGATCTGCAGCTGAAAAGCTGGCCCACATTATGACACCCTTACTTTTATATTCTCACGTGCGCCCTAGGTTTTAAGGATGAAAGAGACAAAACTTATTGCCTGGTTCTTCATAGACAGGAAGAGTGCTGTCCTAACTGAGGGAAAGACAGCCTATGACTGAGGACAATGAACCGTAGAATTAGCTAGCAAGTTAAGGTTTCCTAAGCCTTTTTAAAAAATGCTACGTGTTTCTTATTGAAAGCAAAGAGATATTGACTTAATCCTTTTAAAGTATTCTTGTTATTTGCCATGTGCACCTAGACTCGATCAGAAGTTAATTAACCCAAAAGCTCACAAAAACCTGGAGAGAAGGAAAATGAATGAAATTGGCTGAGGCAAAGATGAGGACACTGCGTACTTCCTTGTCAAAAAGGGAAAGAAAACACCAGTTACTATTGAGAGAATGTAGAGCCAGCACTTCAAGATTTTACAAGTCATGGGCACAAGTCTGGATTCAGCTCCTGCCTAGGAGTTGTGATCCTGATGAAAATGCCAGTTAATATCAGTATATCAGCCCACAAGTGGAGTCTAAGTTCGCTCTCTGCCCTTCTTCCATTGTCCCTGGGACAGCAGCACGGGCACAGAGTGCAAATATGTGCTTCCTGTTTTCTTCATTGCTCCGGGACAGCAGTGCCAAGTACAGAGTGAGTCTGTGCCCTGCCCTCCCAATGCTGTTCTCACAATAGCAGTGCCAGTTGTGCCAGAGGTTCCAGCAGAAGGAGGGAGAGGAGGCAGGCCTGCACTGGGCCTGCAGAGGTGTAGTGTGCTCTCTGTGGTTCCTCTGTTGTCCAGGAACAGAGGTGCTGGTAAGCAGAGTGTAGGTCCACACTCTGTGCTTTCTCTGCTCTCTCAGGAAAGCTTGTCAGTGCTGGTGAGAAGAGTGACAGGGGTGCCAGCCAGAGGAGACACTGAGGAACAGACAGGTTCTAGGAAAGCCTCGACCTCAGCGATGAGGCTACCTACCAGGAGAAATCTAAAAGCATCAATATAGACAGCAAAGTAAAATAGAAAATGATAAGACAAAGAACAAAATGCAAGTCTAATTACTCAGCCCACCCAGGAAAAGCCTAGAACACGAAGAGGCAGAGGAGGTCAGAAGCTAACAAATGGAATTCTCTGAAATGACAGCAGCAGAAATGGAAAACAAATGGAAAAGCCATAAACCTTAATCTCTAAGGTGCAGAAAGAAATGACTATTAAAATAAAAAGAAGAGCAACTGTCTCCATTTTGGCAATACAAACTAGGAAAACAATATAAAGAATCAACGAACTGAAAAGTTGATTCTTTCAAAGAATGCGTAAAGCTGAAAAACCATTAGCCAACCTCATCAAAAAGAGGAAAGAAAAACTCAAACTTAAGTCATTAGGAATGCAAAGGGAGAAATCACCACAGATACCACAGAAATTCAGGAGTTCATCCATACCTACTGTGAGAACCTATATTCTAATAAGACGAAAGAACACAGAAGAAATGGACAGATTCCTAAACACAACTGCATTGTCAAAACTGAATTGAGAAGATCTAAATACTCTAAATAAGCCAACATCATCCAATGAAATTGAAAATATAATTAAAAATTCACCAACAATGAAAAGCCGAGGCTCTGACAAATTCACCACTAAATTTGACAAAAAAATTTAAAGAACAAATACCACTAATACTGAAATTCTTAAAAGAACTGAAAGAGAATCAGTACTTGCAAAAATCATTCCTGGAAGCAAGTACTACCCTGATCCCAAAACCAGAGACCCCCCTCCCCCAACCAAGAAACAAAACTATAGGCCAAACTCCCTAATGAACATTTATGCAAAAATCCTTAATAAGATACTGGCAAAAAATGCAACAAATCATTAAGATTATAATACATCATGAACAAGTAGGATTCATATGAGGAATCAGGTATCATTCAACATGCACAAATTAGTAAATGTAATACACCAGTGTGGAGGACCACCTGAGCAGCTCTCCTTAAAAGAAGAGCAATTGTCTCCATTTTGGCTGAGCCTGACCCTATTTCTTCATATTGATATTGTTATAGTTTATGTCTAGTTGTCCCCCCAAAGCCTCGTGCAATCATGGGGCAGGGACTTCTAGAGTTTGAGACTTGACTCATGATCCCTGGGATTATGTGTTTTAGTACTGATGGGATTATGGGTCTGAGTACTTCTGGGATTGTGGGTGTAGCCTAAGGCAGATAGGCTGAGGCAGACAGCATGAATGTAATATATAGAGAGACAGAGAGACAGACTTGTGCTCTTGCTCTCTGCTCCCCTGGTTGTTCTGTTGCCTCTGTCACCATTGTTGCTGTTCTGCCACCATGAACTGCTGTTCTCTGTCATGTGCCTCTTTGCCTTGGAGCCAGCCGAGTATGGACTGAAACCTTCAGCAACTGTGAGCTAAACAAACCTTTACTTCCTTCATTTTGAGTGTTGGGTATTTGTCCCAGCAATGAGAGAAGAGTAACTAAGACAGAACTGATACCAGAGAAGTGGGGTCGTTCCTGTGACTAACCTGACCATGTGGATTATAAGCTTTTGGGAATGGCTTACGGGAAGAGATAGGAAAGGTTCAGAGATGTCGGCTACAAGCAAAGCACTGGAACAACTTTCGCTGTTCTGTTTGGAAGAGTCTGGTCACAACTCAGAGCAGAAGACTGGCTTGAAGCCTGGGTATAAAGAATGGCTTATGAGCAGAGATAGCAAATATTTGGAGAGGTTGCCTACTTGCGAAGAGCTGGAAAAGCTTCAGCTGTTCTGTAGAGGAGATTCTGGTCAGAACTCATACTGGAAGACAGACAGAAGGCTTCTCTATAAAGACCAGATTGAAGAGGTTTCTGATGGAAAAAAGGACAGCATTGGTCATTGGATTCCAGATGATTTGTGCTATGGATTGGCTGAAAGTCTGTTGGAATTTTGCTTGTGCTCAGAGACTGCTAAGATTGAGATTAAGCATGGCAGACTGATTAATCTTTCAAGAGATATTTCAAAGCAGCCAACTATTGGGGCAGTGGCATGGTTGTTATTGGTGGCTTTTAGCCAGATTTATGTTGAAAATCAAGAGCAAAGAGGCAAGAAGGATGATTTAAAATGTGACTTTGGCCAGAAAGGAAACATCAGGAAAGCTATGAACTGCAAAGATGGACCTAAAAGGATCTCCATTTCTGCGAAGGAATCAAAGAATCAAAAGGATGGCCTGAGAGCACCACAAGAGGCAGTAGCTCTCCACCCTTTGCAGCTTCAGAATTGCAAAGGAGAGAGGTACAGACAAGAACCAGGAAGGGACTCTGACACGCCATATCAACAGAACAAAGACAAATCACATGATTGTTCCAACAGATGCTGAAAACCTATTTGATAAAATCCAGTACCCATTCATGATGAAAATTGTATAGAAAATTGGAATAGATGGTCTTTCTCACTCTAATTAAAGCCATCTATGACAAAACAATAGCTAACATAATAATAAATAGTCAAAAACTGAAAATTTTCACTCTAAAATTAGGAGCAAGATAAAGATGTCCACTATCACCACTCCCATTCAGTACAGTTCTGGAAACTTTAACCAGAACAACTGGACAAGAGGGAAAAAAATAAAATGAATAAAGAATAGAAAGGAAGACTTTAAAGTATTATTTGCAGGTGACATGATGCTCTACAGAGAAGACCCCAAAAACTCCATAAAAAACTTGTAGATTTAATATCCAAATCCAGTAGTGCATTCCATTCCCAGTACTGGAAAACAAAACAAAGCAAATTCAGTAGTGCAGCAAACACAAAGTCAACACTCAAAGTCAATAGCACTCACTCCTGTACATAAGCAGCAAACTCAGAAAGAAATTGGCAGGGGGAAGAAGTTAGAGGAATCATACCCTTCATGATAACATTGAGAAAAGATAGAAAGAAAGAAAGAAAGAAAGAAAGAAAGAAAGAAAGAAAGAAAGAAAGAAAAGAAAGAAAGAAAGAAAGAAAAGAAAGAAAGACTTAGTGATCAATGTAAAAAGGATGTCAAAGATCTATACAATGAAAATTGCAGTTCCCTATAAAAGAAGGTCGAAGAGGATATCAGAAAATGAAAAGACATCCTTTGCCCATGGATAAGAAGAACTGATATTGTGAAAATGGCCATACTCCCAAAACTGCTGCACAGATTCAATGCAACCCCAATCAAAATATCACTGGCATACCTCACAGATCCAGAGAAAACATTCTTAAAATTCATTTGGAACCAGAAAAGACCTAGAATAGCAAAAGTAATCCTGGGCAACAAAGGCAATTCTGAGAACATCACAATTCCTAACCTAAAATTATACTACAAATTTGCTGTGATATTTAAATTTTTTAAAAATTTATTTTAAAGAGAACAAAGTTAGTATTTAACTTCAAAACTTGAAACCAAGTTTTGAAACAGGTTAATAAGACAGATACAATAGTTGATACATAGCATATTGTTGTCTTTATATAAGTTAATCATAACGCAACATAGAGGTATGAGATTTTATTTAACAATAGTAATACAAAATGTTCGTTTCAAGGAGCTAAGAGAAGCTAGCCATAAAACTATCTTAAATATTCTGTGTGTGCCTACAGCTTTTTCTTTTTCTCTTTCTTCCTTTTCCCCTTTCTCCATCACAGTGTCTTTTCTTTTGCACTTTTTTCCCAGTTCACAGTATCTACTGTACATTTCAGATCCATTGTCTTGCTTGACTTCTCACACTTGTGAGACACTATGATGTTTACACACATGGGTTTGACTTATTTCATTTATGAGTATGGTTTTGAGTTGCCTCATTTACCAACAGAAGTCTCCAGTGTATCATTCTTTATGGCTGAGTAGTACTCCATTATATTAAAAAAATCTTTTTAATCTATTCCTCTGCTGATGGGCATCTAGGTTGTTTCCAGGATTTAGCCATTACAATGGAACACATGGGTGCTTGTATATCATTGTGGTATGATGTTTTCAGTTCTGGAAAAATACTAGAGGGGAAATTCTGGATTGAATAGAACCACTAAGGCTAGTTTTTTGATGAATCTCCACACTGATTTCCATAGTGGCTGTATCAATGCACACTCCCACCAACAGTGGAGAAGAGTTCGTCTTCACCCCACAGTCACTCCAGCCTTTGTTACTGGCTGACCTTTTGATGATAGTCATTCTTTCTGGGGTGAGATGGACTCTCAGTGCTGTTTTAATTTGCATCTCCTGAATGACAAATGGTGTTGTGTATGTTTTGATATGTTTATTTGCCATTTGCATTTCTTCACCTGAGAAGTGTGTATGCATCTCAAATGTCCATTTTTGGATTGTGTCTTTGAATTTGGGGTATCTGAATTTTTTATCCAAATCTTTATATGTTCTAGATAGAAGTTTTTTTTTGTTTTTTTTGTTTTTTTGCCTGTGGGATACATGATACAATTTTTCTCATTCTTTTGGTTGTATTTTCACTCTCTTGGACATTTCTTTTGTTGTGCCAAAGTTTTTAATGAGATCCCAGTGGTGGATTCTTTGTGTATCAGTTATTCTCCTCTTTTTGCTGAGACAAATACCTGGCACTCAAAATGAAGCAAGGGAATGTTTATTTAGCTCACAATTAGTGGAGGTTTCAGTCCATACTCAGCTGGCTCCAAGGCAGACTGGCACATGGCAGAGGACAGCCTTTCATGGTGGCAGCAAAAAGCAGGAGCAAAAGGGAGGAGTAACAGCAACAATGGCAACAGAGAGGAAGTCTGTCTCTTTGTCTCTCTTATTAACATTCAGGCTCTCTGCCCCAGGCTGGGTGAAGCACTCACACCCATAATCCCAGCAGTGCTCAGCCCTATAATCCCAGCCTTGGATCATGAATTAATCACAAACTAGAACTGTACCTCAATTCCTCAATGACTGCATGAGGCTTTGGCGGGGGTGGAGGGGGACAATACACACAAACCATAACACTTTGTAATAGTTCCCTTGCAGTCTGGGTTTTGTTCATAAAGTCTCTGCCTATGTCTATGTCTTTGAAATTTCTGCCTATTTTTCTCTCCCAGTAAATTTAGTGTTTCTATTTTAATATTTAGATATTGGATCCACTTTGATTTTAGTTCAGTGTATGATGACTGATATGGGTCTAGTCTTAGTTTTGTCATGTAGACAGCCAGTTTTTCCAGAACCATTTATTAAAGAGATATTTTTCTTCCAGTGAACATGTTTGGCTCCTTTGTCAAAGACAATGTGGCTGAGTGTGTTTTGGGATGTGCCTAAATGTTCTGTTGCATTGATCCTAAGGTCTGTTTTTTAGCAAATATCATTTTTATTTTACCACAGAAGCTTTTAACTGGGAAAAACTGTGCAAAAGAAAAGACAAACTATGATGAGGGAAAAGGGAAAAGAAAGAAAAAGATATATGTGTACACAAGATAGTTTTATGACTAGTTTTTCCTAGTTCCTTGAAAAGAATGTTTTGTATTAATATTGTTAAATAAGATATCATGCCTGTATGTTGTACTCTGATTAACTAATACAAAGACAGCAATAAGCAAATGTAAGTTATAATGTAACTGTTCTACTAGCCTGTCTCAAAAAGTCACTTTCATTGTTTGTTGATCTTTCTTATTATTGTAAATAGAAAAAATTATCATTTTTTTCCTTTACAATAATAAAAAAGATAAGTATACATTTGTTAAAGATCACATAAAATAAAATTTAGGATTTATCACCATTTATTTTTATTCTAGACCTTAAAGTATTGAAAGTCAAGCATGCATATTTCATTAGAAATACATATTTATAGATATTTCATCATAAGTACATAAAATATGATCATTGACAAGTCTATGATTTAATATTGAAAAACACCATGCAAAAGCCCAGATTTAAGTAAAAGTATGTTAGCACGTTTTACTCACCCATAAAAAGTTTCATTTCACTCATCACATTTTTCAGGTCAATCTTGCCATTCACTGTAAGACACAGAATAAAATGGACAGAAACACTGAGACTGTAAAATGTGGCCACACAGAGTAGAGCATTGGCTCTAGCAAGTTTAACCTTCTGCTATACCTTGTATAAAAAAGTAAAACAGATCAAAGTTAAAATCACAATAAAAATGATTATTTCCTGAACACAACGCACACTTCAGCAGCACAGATGCCTAGTGGTTGAGGAATGCAAGGGCCCTGAGTGGATCCTTCCATTCCTGGACAGCACTTCCTTTCCTAGGACCAGGGCAACATCCCACACTAGAAAGAAAGCAGAGCTATGACTTAGGATAAAGCAAGAATAAAAACGTAGTTGTTTTGTCAATTTCAATAAACATCTGTGTTTCAGGCAACCACAAGGCACTCACAGATGGCCCAAAAGGCATGTAAGTTGCCAGTAATAGTGCTACCTTGGTAGTGGGAAGGCTTCTTGGGGCGTTTTCTCTGCATCCAAAAAGGCATTCCTGGCACCAAAGTTGACGAGAGCTGAAGCTAATAGATGCATTATTGGTGGGAGTTTAAAAATGGTGCATTCATTTGGGAAAGATATCTGGCAACTTCTTGTAAACCAAAACTGTGATTCAGGGCTTCCACTCCTGCCTACTCACCCAAAAGAGAAGAGCACACATGTCCACACATTGCTCAGACAACAATGTTCATAGTATCTTTGTTCATGATAATTAAAACCTCAAGAGACACTTTGTCCAACAATAGGGGAAGAGCCAAATATGCAGGGAATATTTATATGATAGAACACTGCTCAGCAAGTTAAATGAATGATGGATCCATGTAACAGCATGGAGGAATCAAAATAGTGGCTCAAGTGTGTCTTTCCCACCCTGCATACTGTTTTATTTATTTGTTTATTTATTATCTTTTTGTATTTGAGGCAAGGGTCTACAGAGTGTCCAGGGTCTCACTACTAGACTGGACTCATAGCAATCGGCCTATAGATAGCCTTCCAAGAGCTGGGATTACATGTGCACACCACCACACCCAGTCTCAATTGCTATCTCAGTGCATCTCGTGGGTAGGGCGGGCACAGCAGACTCAGGATGGAATCCCTAGACCCTGCACCTGCTTGCAGGGGCTTTAATCCACTTAGCTATTTGGCCACGCCCTCACCCCCATGTACTGTTTTTGAAGCGCTGATGATGCATCTCCCATACAGAGCTTATAGCTCTCTTGATAGGGTTTTGTGACTGTTTAACAATAGCATTGGTAAAGACAACCGCTTTGTGGCTTTTGAGGCCACATTATACAACGGATGCTGTTTTCACCTCTCTCTGTCAGGATACTTGAATGTGGAACCCAGAAATCACACTAAAGGTGTACAACTACCTTATGCAATGGAACCACGTGGGAAGCACATTTAGACCAAAACAGAAACTGCCCCATCCAACCAATGGCTGTTAACAACTAGACGGGAATGAATGAAATTTCAGACAGTTCCAAACCCTAAGTTGTCTAGCTGTGACTCCAGATGTCATGGATGAGATCAGCCTTGCTCACTATGTCATGCCTGGATTCCTGAGCTGCAGACTCTGTCACCATAGCAAATAGTTGCTTTATGCCACTAACTTAGGGAGTCATCATTATGAGGCAGCAGAAAACTGAAAGAAAAACTTAATGGAACTATATGAATTCATTTCCATGGTATCTTGGTACAGGCAAAACTAAATAATAGAGAAACCAGAGTCTCACTTGCTTCCGGGGAGGGGTGGGGATTGTCAGGCAGGGGCCTGAGGGAACTTTCTAGACTGACGCTGATGTCCTATACTTTGATAGGTGTTTGAGTTATACAGGGGTATGCTGCTTTGCAAAACTCAGCAGTTATGCACTGTAGATTTATATGAATAATTACATCAAATATACTAAAAGCTTATTCAGTGACAGAGATCACCAAAGCCAATGAAAACAGAATCCAGCTATATTCTAAGACGCACCTTTTATGTAGACGGACACATGTAAGTTGACAATAAAAAGAAAGAAAAACATACATGAGGCCCTATAAAGGGGACAAACTAGTGACACTGGGAATGCTGGACAAAGTACTGTTTAAGGCAAAAAAATATCATCAGAAGTAAAAATGGAAATTTTGTAATGATAAGTGGATTAATTAAAAAGGAAAGAATGCAAAATCTCATTGGTATGGATTAAAAATGCTTAAACTCACATAAATCACAAGTATAGGAATACTCTTACTCTATTATCTTAAAAAACTTTTTTATTCTAGTTTAACTTCTATTTTTAAAGGCTAGAGAATAATTCTTGTTATCTGTCAGACAATTGTTGGACTACATTCCATTTATTATCCACCACTGGCATTTCGCCTTCTTTTTCTCTGCCATATATTTGCCTTTGCTAACTTTTTTTTTTTTTTTTTCTGAACCTGGGATCAAACTCAGGACTTTGCACTTAGCAGGCAGGCACTTGTTCCCCTGAGCTATCTCCCCAGCTCCCTAACTTTCATTCTTCTTCCAGCCCAAACCTATAACTTTGTCACGGTAATTTTCTCTCTCTGTGTATTACCTGCCACTGGTAATGTTTTCATTGATTTTTTTGTAATAGTTTAACAGATTCCTAACAAAATTTTTGGTTATTTAAGTTCCTAACAAGGATAAGATTTTGGTGCTATTCATAAAGATATTTTTCCCATTTTAGGAATTCTAAAGTTCTGCATATAACAAATGAGTTCTTACTGCTAAGTTTCAAGAGAAACATAGATGCGGGAAATAATTCTTTTTTTTTTTTTTTAAAGAAGCCCGGCGGGATGGCTCAGTGGTCTAAAGCGCCTGTTTGGGGAAGCTTGGGTGGCTTCAGAGACCGCGGTTTGATCCCCGGCACCACATGCTGTGCCAGCCCTGCCCTCAGGGCAGGCTGAGCCGGCCATGAAAATGAGTGAATAGACAAACAAAGGTTCTGAAACAAGAATAAAAATAATAAATAAAATAAAAAAAATTCTTAAAAAAAAGAAATAATTCTTAATTTAAAAAAAGTCAACAAAATTTTAAAGTCATGTGGAAAATTTTTTCATCAACTAATAAAATTTATGAAGATATTCAGCCACAAGTAAATTTCCAGTTTCAGTGCTCTTCAGCTTAAGACTGGGTTTCAAAGTTTACTATCATTGCCTGAAAAGTGGCGGATTTAATCTATACATGCCAGCCTCAGGGGGAACGCAAATGGAAAGAGGTGGCTGGGACCGCCTGCCATCAAGTCCTCTCCACAGTGCCCATGGAGAAGAGAGACAAGCAGAGATAAACCTGGATTCGAATTATGTGGAGCAGTAGCACTCCAATCACACTAAGAAGGAAAAGAACGCACAAGATCAAATACCTTTCTCTTTTAAAAACTCCTATCGCTTCACTTCTCAGCCTTTTGGCTAAGACCAAGTGTAGTTAGTTTCTGTTCTTTTTTGTATGTTTTCTTTTGCAGCACCAGGGATTGAACTCAAGACCTTGCACTTGCCAGGCATATTCCTCTTCCTTTTCCTCTTCTTCCTCTTCCTCTTCCTCCTCTTCTTTAAAATGTATTTGGTTGCCATAGGGTCTTAATATGTAGTTTGGACTCATAGTGATCCCCTGTCTTCAATCTTCCCAGCATTTTACAAGTGTGCATTACTACGCCCAGATTCTGGCTGGCTCAGCCCACCCTGAGGGCAGGGCTGTCATGATATGTGGTGCTGGGGATTGAACCATGGTTCCTGCATTTGCCTATGCTTGCCTAAGTAGGCACTTCAGCCCCCTGAGTTATCTCATCGGCCCCTGTAGTATCTTTTCTTATCAGTGTAAGATAAATACTCCTGTTACTCATTAGTTAATTTGGCCATGAAGATGGATTCGAATTTAGGCAGCACCTCCCAATTTTCTTACCCTTTAAATAAGATAAGTAAAAGAAGAGAGAGCGAGAGAGCAAGAGAGCAAGAGAGAGAGAGCGAGCAAGAGAGAGAGAGAGAGAGAGAGAGAGAGAGAGAGACAGGGACAGAGACAGAGAAAGAGACTCAAAATCCTTCTTTAAAATATATATGAAACCAGCAAAAGATAGGATGTGTTTTTCCATTGGACTTGAGTTTTTTCTTTAAGATTTTCAAAACACTTTCTTGATGTCAAATGGGAACTCCAAATGACTGGTATAATTAGGCTTATAAGACAATTTCTGTTTTCCTGAGAAGAATGCAATATCTAAAATTCTCACCAACTATCAGATTTTGTGTTAGATCTTCAAGTTCCTCTTCAGTGAGTTTCATGCCCATATTTTCTAAGAGTGTATTCACTTGGTTGAAATCAATCTTTCCTCCTTTTGAAAAGAGAAATATACAGTGTAAGCAAAAGTTAATGTTCTTAAAATGTGGAGAAAATTGGCAAGAATTATGATTATGATCTTCATCCAAAAGATAAATACTTCATAAGACTCTTGTCTATGACAGATTTAGATGAGACTTGTTTTAACCTTTGTAATAAGCATGGTCTATGTAACATTTCAAAGGTGATTTAATAGCTTATCACAGAATCGCAGCAAGATGATCATAAACTCAATGTTTCTATCCAATTTCATCTAGTTTTTATTAGTTTGTTTTTACAGTTTACTTTTAATAATGTGAGGTGTTGGATTTCCATATCTATTAAAAGTGTTTTGCTTAGGTTAAAAACAAATTAATTTAAATAAACTATTACTAGTATACATGATATGTGGATTTAGTACAGCAGTTCTCAACCTGTGGGTTGTGACCCCAGTGGGGGTCGAATGACCAAAACACAGGGGTCACCTAAAGCCATCAGAAAATACATATTTAAACCCATGCCATGCCATGGTGAAATGTTATTTATTGGAATTAGTAATTTGAAGTAGCCACCACAAATAATTTTTGGTTTGGGGTCACTGCAACATGAGGAACTGTATTGTGGGGTCATGGCATTAGAAGGGTTGAGAACCACTGATCTAGTAAATATCCTGACTATGTGTATGTTAACAGAAGAATGGGCACCTGTCTCAGGACCTCTTTTTGGACCAGATTGTTGTCTATCTCATCACTCATGTTCTCCTATTTCTCAGGGGGTTTTGTAGCTTTTGATTGTTTCTTTTAGCCAGAAGGCCAGATGAGTAGTCTCTGATGCCGAATATATTACTTGAGATGTGCAAATTTTCCCTTTAATTTTTGTTGCACAATCTTGACTTGGTTCATCTTTTTTAAAAAACTTTATTACTTGAATAAAGGGTCTCACAACACAGTTCAGACTCATTGATCCTCCTGCCTCTGCCTCCCGAATGCTAGGATTATGGGTATGTGCCACCACACCCAGTTTCAGGGCCTGGAACCAGCAAAGCATATGGTACTGTGGTTCAAACGTGGTTCCTTGCACTTGTCAGGCAGGTGCTTAGACTGTTGAGCTATCTCTCCAACCCACTGACTGATAATCTTTGCCACTTGTTAAAGTTTTGAAAGTCCAAAGAGTGCCTAGGCATTCTTTTCATGCTGCATACAAAAATAATTTTCTCCTAAAGTATGTAATAATCTAAGAGTTTGGTAACAGGATTCATGCTTTGACCACAGAGAGACAGCATAAATGACAAACATGATGATCTGAGATTCGCAGAACTTCTCCCTTACTTTTATATTGCTTAGCCATCTTTTCTATAGACTTTTCCATTTGGAAGAGAAAGCAATACTTAGATTACAGCAAAACAATACAAAGACTTATAAACAATACAAAGCCAGCAATTTCAGAAAGATTTTCTAAACTGTCTTAGAACTTTTATGATTTGCAGACAAGTAACAAGATTATATAGTGTTGGAAAAGTTAACTTTAGTAATGTAGTCAGAACTGAACTCAAACATGCTGCAACATACATTTTCCTTTTCTTCTGTGAAATTTAAATAACTCTTCTCCTTTTTCTCACTTATGACATAAATGTTAGATAGCCAATAGAATCAAAGATAATGAAAGACAGAACTAACTCTTGATGAAATAATGATGATACAATTTTTTAAACTAAAGTTAAATGGCACAATGAGCCTCACACAGGCTGAGCACTGGGGAGATAGCTCTGTGGTGGCACACTTGCCAAGCATGTGTGAGGCCTGGTGTTAAAAACTCCGCATGTCAAAAAAATAAAATAGAATACATGTAGGTTGGGTGTCTCTTATCACGTGTCCCCAGAATGCCTGGGAGCAAAAATGTTTTGGATTTGAAAACCTTTTGGAATTTAGTATATTTGCATATACATAATGAGATAAAACTGAGAAGAGACTCAAATCAAATCACAAAGTTCATTTGTTTCATTCTACAAATAGGCTGAAAGTGATTTATGTATTTTTAGTTCCCTAAATTTTGACTGCAACTACCACATGGTCAGCTGTGGAATTTTTGACTTGTATTCATGTTGATACCACATGAACTTTTATGCTTTGCGTAAAACTTCTATGCTTTGTATCATTTTGGATTTGAAATATATGGATTAGAGTGTCTACAGCAAAGGAAACCCTGAGCAGCATGGAGACAACTCACAGAGTGGGAAAAAAAATGTTTGCCATCTGTTCAGACAAAGGACTGCTACCTAGAATATATGAAGAACCCAAAAAATTCAAGACTCCTCAAATTTAAAGATCCAATTAGAAATGGGCATAGGTAAAGATGAATATGCTTTTTTTGGATGATGAAGAAGTAAAAATGGCAAATAAACATATGGAAAGATGTTCAACATCATTGGTCATTTGAGAGGTATAAACTAAGACAAAGCTGACGCTGCATCTCACTCCAGGAAGAATGGCTGTGATCAAGACATCAAACAATAACCAGTGATGGAAGGGCTGTGGGGACAAAGGAACCCTTCTGCACTGTTGGTGGGGTGACCTGGAATAACTAGTGTGGAAAATCAGTGTGGAGATTTCTCAAAAAACTAAAACTAGAGGTACCATCCATTCTAGCTATTCCCCTTCTCGGTATCTTCTTGAAACATTCACACCACAGTGATGTACACATACTCATGTTTATAGCAGCACTATTTATAATAGCTAAATCTTGGAAATGGCTCAAATGTCCATCAACCAATGAATTGGTGAAAAGATTTTTTTAATACAGTGCAATACTACTAAGTCATAAAAAGGATAAGCTGGAGACATTTCTACATACATGGATGCACCTTGAGACCATACTTTTAAGTGAAATAAATTGGACTCACATGTGCAAATATCATATGGCTTCTCTGCTATGAGAAACTAAAAGTATAAATAAGCACCAAAATGTACAGTGGATATTGGCAAATGAGGAAAAATGTTCATATGAGAAGGGCATCGGGGAAAGAAGAGACAAAAAATTAGAAGGATTAGGATGCTTAACTGTAAAAGAATCATTTAAAAATACATAGCCTTGGTCATAGATTACAGTATTTTTGGCAAGCAGAGATAATTTTAGAAATTTGTACAATTTACTGTCATTATCCCTAAAAATCACAATCTTGTTTGAATGATCTATCACTAATAGCAGACATTACCAGCTCGGAGGGTTCTGTACCTGCCCACTCTGCTCCCGCAACTCCTGAAAGCGGCTCCGCATCATCGACGTCTGCTTCCTCTCCTTCAGACACAGACAGCAGCGATCACGTGTTAAAGAACTGCTGGATTCTTGTGAAAGTATCAAAATATTTTCTTACTGCTCAACAGCTGACTTTGCCTATTCCGTGCCTACTAAAGTCACGTGAGCCTTACCTGATTATAGTTCGAATAGTAAATCGAAGTGTTTTGCTTTTAACTTTAGTAACAGGAGAGACAACATAACAATATATGGTAATATATTTTAATAATTTTGACTGTGAGATATTATCAGCAGCTACTAAAACATTAGCCCCTTTTTATAGTAGATATATTTTTAATAAGTACCTTCAGTTAAGATTAAAAAATGAGGTTATGAGGCTTGTTATAAAAATATAAAGCTATATTTTATTGCTAAAACATTGGTAAGCCAGTTAATGTCTAGGAAATTAGAACACCATACTGTATTGAAATTGCTTAACTCCTAAAAGAATGAAGATACCAGTACAGAATGTGTTTACAAAGTACATACACACTTGGCGACTTTTATATTTGATCAGCTCATGAATATACTAAATTATTTTATTTTTTAATCTTTTATTCATTTATTTATTTGATACAGGGTCTTGCTATGCAGCTCAAACTCAGTGATCCTCCTGTCTCAGCCCCCTTGACACTGGTATTAGAGGCATGCACCACCACTCCAGTTTTTAGGCCCTCTCAGCATGCCACACAGGATATTGAACCAGGATCCTTGTGCTTGCCAGACAGGCACTTAGACCACCACGCTATCTCTGCAGCCTATATTATTTTAAAATAGCTGATTAAATGCATTATATTACATACTCAAAAATTACAAAAGTTTTCTTTCCACTGAGAATCTTCTCAACATTTATGTCTGAAAATAATTATAAGGCTGAATAAGTATCAAATTGGGCCTTTCATTTAATCAAGTCTTAATGAGTTAGCGGGGCGTGGTGGCTCACACCTGTAATCCCAGCACTCGGGAGGCTGAAGCAGGAGTGTGAGTTCGAGACCAGCCTGGGCTACAAAAGTGAGCTCAAGGCCAGCCTGAACTGCATAGCGAGACCCTGTCTCGACAAAACAAAAAAAAAAATCTTAATGAGTTAAAGAAAATATTATGAGCACATGCAACCGCACAGAGGAATGTTAGGAATTTTTTATTATTATTATTATTATTATTATTATTATTATTATTATTTTAATATATTATGGCCTGCTTAGCCTGCCCTGGGTGTGGGGCTGGCGCAGTATGTGGTGCTGGGGATCAAACCGAGGTCCCTGTGGTTGCCTAAGTTTGCCTAAGCAGGCGCTTTAGACCTCTGAGACATCTCACCAGCCCTGTTAAGAGTTTAGTGTTGAGGAAATAAGTGAGATTTGCCAAATCTAATAAAACAATTATTTTTAAAGCTCAGAAAATAACATGTTAAAATATTAAGACTGTGCACACAAAATGCAATTGAAAATGTTTAAATTAAAATTTCTATTACTGTAAAAGACACATCGCCATTGATCTTCTCAACACTTTCCTCCACGTACCATGGTTGCCACCACTCCTGTCACTTTCTGAGGTGGTTCTGGAAGTCCTCTTTTCTGAGCATCTTCAGGTGTGGTGTTATGGCTCCCCATGTCCTGAATGAATTCTAGATGTTTGCCTTTCGTGGTCACTTCGACTTTTAGAAAGTTCCTGCTGCACAGTGCCAGATGCAGACAGCAAAGCGGAGGTGGCTGCGCCCTGACGCTGGCCTCTCCTCTGCGTGGCCCTCGGCAGCAGCAGCATGCCCCATACTCTGTTACCACACTGCGTAAAAACTCGAGGAAGCTTCCAGAACGGCTTCAGAAAGCGTCAAGAGGGGCTGGTGGGGTGGCTCAGTGGTCTAAAGTACCTGCTTAGGGAAGCTTAAGCAGCAGCAGGGACCACGGTTCAGTCCCCAGCACCACATGCTGCGCCAACCCCGCCCCCAGGGCAGGCTGAGCTGGCCATTAAGAAAAAAAAAAAAAAAAAAAGAAGAAAAAGAAGAGGAAAGTGTCAAGAACGGTGGATACAGCATGTTGGGAGTGAGGGGGACAGTTTAAAGGAGGTCAATACCAATATCTTTTACTGTAATACATTTTAAAAATGTAAACGTTATCCGTACTTTTGATTATTCTCCGTAAGTGGTATGACACTTTTTATAGCAAGGGGATTATATGTGTCAAATTCAGCATACTGGCCACCTCGAAAAGGAAGAGCTGAGTGGTCATGTTTGCTTTTTTTTTTTTTTTTTTTTTCAGTGAAGAATAGGTTTATTGGAATGTTTGTAGTTATAGTCAAAGGCAGGAACACTTAGCTTTTGTTACATGAATAAATATGTGGAACGTGCCTATAAAGCAATCATATTATAAGAAGAATGATGTTCCTGCAGCCCTGGTGGAGTGGCTTGGATCTTCCTTAGTATCACAGTTTGGTTCTCTCTGTAGGCTTTCAGACTCCTGGCCTGAACCCAACTTGATGCAATGATGCAAGGACTTCTTTATTATTATTAGTTCTTGTATTTTAGAAACGGGTCTACTGGGTGTTCAGGGTCTCACTACTAGATCTGACTTGTAGTGATCCACCTGTTTACAGCCTCCCAAAAGCTGGTATTACAGGTGCACCCACCACCATGCCCAGTCTCAATTGTGGTCTCAGTATGCCCCCAGGATTGAACCCTGGACCCCTGGGCCTGTTTGCAGATGCTTTAATCTTCTAAGCTATTTAGTCAGCCCTTACATTTTTTTTTTCTGTTGGTGGTACCAAGGATCGAACTCAGGACCTTCCATTTGCCAGGCAAGCACTTATTCCACTGAGTTACCTCCCTGGTCCAATGCAAGAACTTATGCCACTGAAACATTAGTATGAAATAGTGTCATTTAGTGTTTGGCTGTATACACAAGTAATGAACTGGCAAGTCTCTAGTTTCAAATTAGATCCTTGGAATACAGAAAAATAGTTATCTCTGCTTTAAGCAGTTATTCCAAGTACATTTTATTGGAAGAGAAGAAAATAAGTGGACATTCTCGGCGCTCCAGTTTGAAGTGATACTTGCCTCTTAGTTTCTTAAAAAAGAAGTTTTGAAGGTTATATAGATAGGTTTCATTCAAATTATGCAACAGTATGTTAATACTAATAATAATGTCCCAGGTCTTGTTTAATGAGGAGCTCCACCATCAGATCATGTACAGTCCTTCTCGACTGCAAGAATGATGATGACCAGTCAAAAGATAGCAGCCATCAAAGCCAGCATGGCTTTTATTTTGCATCTGTGCCACCACATTTGCCTTTGCAGTTGTCTGGATCCATTGCTAAAAGCAGTTGTGCTACCTGCTAAGCTTTCTGGCTTGCCCTGTAGTTCTTGCAGGATACCAATGACTGCATCCACCTAACTCTGAACACCCAACCCTGTAGTTCTTGCAGGATACCAATGACTGCATCCACCTAACTCTGAACACCTAATCCTGTAGTTCTTGAAGGATACCAATGACTGCATCCACCTAACTCTGAACACACTTGATTTTATCAGGGCTAGGTCCAAATCTTGGTCCAGATGGTCCCCTTAGGGAAAAGTGCTCTTCTCCAACCAGATCACGTTCCAGAAGAGTTCTCCCTTCACACTTCACAGGACCAGGGACATCACCATCATTTAGGCGATGTATCAACCCTGGAGGCCTGTATTTACTCCTGGAGTACTTTCTTATTTCCCAGTAGATTATTCACCACTTGTGTCTCTGGGGAGCTCCCAGCAACTCCCTCGGGCAGTGTGTGGCGGGTGGGCTGCTGGGTGAAGAAGTGGGCGCTGAGGAAGACGGAGGAGACAGTGGGTGCACACCTGGCAACGGCCCCTGTGCCCCTGCTCTGAGTGATCATGCTATAATAATAACATTCTAATGCTTAGGCTGCACTGGGGAGTCAGGGCTTTTTGTTTATGAACACTTCATAAAATATATGTAGACTGTATAAAACATAATTGTATAATCCCAACTATTATATTTCAAAATATAACACAGAAATAGTTTCTACTCCCCAAATACACATTGTTGAAAAGAAATGGATACTTTTATTAAAAACATGTATTTTTTTTATGTATTTGGTACATTAAAAAAAAAAAGCTCAGACTCAGTGATTCTCCTGTCTCGGCCTCCCCAGCACTGGGATTACAGGCATGGACCACCACACCTGGTCTGGATAGCTAGCTCACAAAAAAATACAGATCAGTTCACATAAAAGTGAGGCATGTTGTGCTTCACCAAGGAAGTGAAACTCATAATGTAAGAAAAACATCTTTAATTTTTCCTAGAAAAATTTCAGTTTACTTTTAAGTAAAAAATGAGATGCAGTCAGTGTATCAACTTCATTCACCTTTTGCATCTAAAATGCCAAGGTGGCAATCTATAACACCTTAACACATCCCCTTTATAAACTCTGTGGAAGTTCACTAATATCTTCCACTTTTCAATTTAATATTCAGTTTGACCTTGAGAATTCCCTCATTAGGGAATTTTGGACTATGAAGGTTATTTTTTAATCTTGATGGCAGGTTTTATGAATATGAAAGTCAATTTCTAACAACAAAACCTCTCTAAAAATTTCTTCCTGTTCTGATTATGAAAAATTTCAAATGTTTACAAAAGCAGAATGTAATGAAGTTCCATAGATTCCCAACTTTAATAATTACATTCCACCATTAGAGCTCTTTTCAGGTGAAACTCAATGATTTATTTTCTTTAAAAATTTATAATATTTATTTTCTTGTAAATCAACCATTTACTTGAGCAAGAGTATAGCAGTAAATAAAATTATATTAGAAGCAGCACACATCTAAAAATACCAGAATGACAGGTATTCCAAGCATAGTTTTAGAGTTACACATTGTTATTCTCAAGCTGTGAAAGGCTTAAATCAACAGCTTCCATCATTGTCAGTTTTTTGAATAACCCACTGCGATTATGGAACATTGGATTATGTATATAACTACTTTCTCTTAGTTCAATGAGAAGAAATTTTTTGTACCAATAATGATCAGAAAAATGATCACATCTACAACCTGTGCTCTGTATAACTACTAAGAGGACAATAATATACATTGTATCAAATACTGGAAATGTACTACAAATGTGTTTTGAAACTGTCACATTAGCCAGGCATGGTGGTACATGCCTGTAATCCCAGCACTTGGGAGGCTGAGGCAGGAGGATCGGTGTGAGTTCAAGACCAGTCTCAGCTACAAAAGTGAGCTCAAGGGCAGCCTGAAATGCATAGCAAGACCCTATCTCAAAAAGATAAAAGACAAAAAAAAGAAAAAAAGAAAGAAACCGTCACATTGTTATTTCTTATTAAATGCAATAAAAATATAGAGTAATTAAAAAATAAAATTTACCAAAAAGAAAAAATTATCATATTTGACTTACATGTTTGCATAAATAAAATAATTTGGATCATATTATAAATGGCTATTCTTGTTTATTCTAGTGATCTTTTTAAAAATTAAGTCCTTTTGGTTCCAAGAATAGCCATAATTTTGGCTCTAGCCCCTCAAGGTCAGTGAGAACTCAGGACATAAGAGAACCTGTGCTGTAACATCCTATAACTCACTGGTTTCCCAAATTTTCTGGTCAAGGAGGTTATGGGACCTCAGAGGAAAGGGATAAGTGAAGCATAGTGTGCCTAGGGAGAGTCACTTGGGGAGAAAACGCTCCCTCAGGCTTTCACAGAGAGCAAACTGGTCAAGCATTGGCCATGACTGGTCCCAATGGCTGACACTGACAACAGTTCTACAAAGCACTGCACATGGTTCCAAAGTTAATGCTGAGGAGATTTGACCCTGTCACTTTAGTCCACTGAGCTATCTGGCTGGCCCTAATAGTTACTATTATTGACAAAGTTTACAGACATAAAGAAAATTACTATCCTAAAATGTCATGTTAAAATACAGATGTTCTAACCTATTATATCATGCAGATGTTCACCAATACAAAATAAAAGTTATCATAAAAATATAAATTAAAAACTAGAGCATATCCACAATTTAATCAAAAGCAGTAGAAAATTCATATATACTGATGATAAGAATTCATTCTTGGGTAGGTGGAGAGTTGGCTGTAAGAACTACTTTGCCTAATTCTTGTATTACAGTGAGCTAGTGATGTTGGATTGATCTCTTGTGCAAAGTGTATAAAGAGACTTCATAGCTGGTAACTCTTATTTCTAGTCCCAATCTAAAGTCCTTTCCAAGACTTATGCTGGGAGACTATTTTTTTCCTTTTAATCTTTTAGGGAGACGTAAGTTACTTTTACTGCTAACTTGAAATGGCTGATGATGCATATTCCTAACCTTTAGTTACTGGCACACTTGTACCATTTAGCTAAATATTTTTGTTTTTCTGTCTTTGGGGAAAGAAAGGATTCATGAAAGCTGGAGAGTTCATGGCACTCCCTCAGGGTCAGAAAGGGTTGCTCAATGCTGAAGCCAGTGGTTCTCAGGCTGTGGTGGTGAAAGAGATGAGGTTCCAAGAGATGTGTGTGCGGCTCGGACTCTCTCCTGCCTGAAGGTATTAAGCCCAAACAATGCTCTACTTCCCCACCAGACCTCAACTAAGAAGTATAAATTCAAAGATAAGGCCATGAAGGATAGGTTCTGGACCTTGTATGAATGCTAAATTATTATGTTGTCATCTAATATGGCTGAAGTCCTTAAAACAACAGCTCATCTTCCCAGGCCACCTTCCCCACCCCTCTTCTCCAACTCAGGCCAGGATACAGTATCTTTTCACCTTTCTCCATCATCTCAGGGAAGATCACAATCAGCTGCTGAGATATTTCTAAACATCCCCCTCTAACAAAAGTCCACCAAAGCCCCAGCTTTCTTTGTCTCAGGCCAGAGGATCTACCTGACGCATCTGCCCTCGCTCCTCTCTGTGTCTTTGGAATTAATAAAGAGCCAGTGAAGAGCACTCAATCCCAAATGTGCTGTTCTTCTGAGCTCTCTGACTGCACTGTGTGTAGACTGTGAAGCTGGCCCTGAACCCTGTGGTCACACTAAAAAACTAGATATAAGAAAGCCTTAAGGTGCAGACGAATTCATTAATCAGAAGATTCAGGACAAAGTCTGATTTCATGAGTAACTATAGGCCTTGTTTCTTAGACCTTCATAAACATTCTGGATGGTGTCTGTACATAAATAAATGAGTCAGCATTCCAGCAAATAGTTATCTAAGAAGAGACATTCATAGCTTAGGCCTGAGGACAGTGAGGTAGGAATGGGAGCTGACGGAAAAGATGGGCACTGAGAGAGGAAGGCAGCCTACGCCTGGAGGGGAGCCGGGGGCCCTGTGCAGTGTAGGATTTTTCTAGGTA
This sequence comes from Myocastor coypus, assembly GCA_004027025.1. Taxonomy (NCBI): domain Eukaryota; kingdom Metazoa; phylum Chordata; class Mammalia; order Rodentia; family Myocastoridae; genus Myocastor; species Myocastor coypus. Next base: position 13,073 of record PVJA010008809.1, on the reverse strand, counting down.
CAGCTCATTATGGGCTTTTTCAATAATCAGAAATTCTTAGTTGGGGACAATAAAAAGGAAAAACTATTTGTTATAAATAACTACCTGGGAATATAGTTACCACAGAAAAGAAGATTAGGAAATCTAATTGGTTTATTTTTTTAAATATATATTTGTATAAAGGTAATCAGTGCATTTTGATGAGATTTAATTTTATTCAAGTGATATTTTCTAGAGGTGTGCTAGCTGACCAAAAATCAAAGAATATGCAAGTTTTTTTTTTGTTTGTTTGTTTGTTTTTTTTGTCTTTTTGAGACAGGGTCTCATTATGCAGTTAAGGCTGGCCTCGAGCTCACTTTTGTAGCCCAGGCTGGTCTCGAACTTGCACCAACCCTCCTGCCTCAGCCTCCTGAGTGCTGGGATTACAGGCGTGAGCCACCATGCCCGGCAAGTATTTTATTTTTTAATTTACTTTTTATTTTTGTTTTCTTTTATTTTCTATGGCCAGGTCAGCCTGCCCTGAGGGCAGGGCTGGTCCAGCACGTAGTGCCTGCGATCGAACCACCATCCTTGGGACTGCATAAGCTTTCCCAAGCAGGTGCTTTAGACAGCTGAGCCATCCTGCTGGGCCTACAAGTTGTTTTAGACAATTGTTAATGACAGCCTCTGTCTTCCAAGCACAGACAGCTGTTTAATTTGTTTTTATTCTATTAGTTTAGTCTTTCCACTTGTGTACTTCTTTGTCAAATATGCAATGCTTACAAAATAATGAAAGATATACACTAGGTTGTAGGAATATAATTGAAACAAATATGGCTTCTGCTGATGGGGGCATAGCATAATGGTTCCTATTGACAATAAAATATGAAGTACATCGACACAGCATAGAATGAAAGATGAAGACAGGAAAAACCAGGCTTTCTAGAGAGCCTTAAGTTCATATGGAGTCTTTACAGAGCAGGAACTTGCAGTTATATTTGCATAACTATTTATAGTAAAGTTTGGGTTGAAATGAGAGGAGATACAGAACAGGATGGCATGAGAAAGCTAGCACGTGACAAGGCACATTTATCTCGCTGCCATGACTCTGTTAGTTTCTGTCTCTTTATGCCCAGTGGTTTTTGCTTTATGATGCTGTATGCACTAATACTTGGGACATAAACATATGTAACTGTTCCCTTTACCAGCATGTAGTGGCCACGGTTGTCTTTTATGATTAGTTTTGGCCCGGAGTCAGCTGTATCTGAAAATCAGATAGATCCTTCTGCTTCCTTTTGAGGTACAATGGCATGAATTTTATTTTTCTTGCTTTTGCATTTAGTTATGCGTTTCCTTTCGGATAATGTGTGACTTCTGTAAGCAGCATATGGTTACCTTTTGGTTTTGATCCAATCTACCAGTCTGCCTTTCCTTGAGGAGTTATGACCATGGACATGGAGATCTGTCACCGTGAACACCGCAGGATCCTGTCCAGGCAGCGTTGTTCCCGTCAGTGCTGGTCCTCCCCCTCCCTTATTTAACTACTCTCCCACTTCGATGTGTGTTTCCCTCAGGGGTCTCTGGCTCTGGTAATCTGCTGTCTCCATCTGGAATTTCCTTAAGTACTTTCTACAGTGCTGGCTTAGTGGTCTTGTATTTCTTTATTGTTTCTTTGCCATGGAAAGTCTCTACCTCTCCATTAATTTTGAAAGCTAATTTGGCAGGGTAAAGAAGTCTTAACTGACAAGTATTTTCTTTTAGGAGTGATAAACTTCATTCAAAGTTCTTCTGGTTGTTTAATGTTTGTTCTTGAGAAATTTGCTGCTATTCTTATAAGACTGCCTTTAGTTTTAATTGCTATTTTTTCTGTAACTATTTTTAGTATGTTTTCCTTTTTCTTAATTTCTGTTTACGGCCTCCCAAGAGCTGGGAATATAGGCTTGCACCACTATGCACAGTTTCAATTGCCCTCTCAGTGTGCCCTGGGGGTAGAGCTGGCAGGGCAAGCCCGAGATTGAACCTGCAGCCCCAGCACCTGCTTGTAGACATTTTAATTCATTGAGCTATATGGCCAGCCCGTTTCTGGACTTTAGATTATGATGCTTCATGGAGAGTTTTTTTTTTTTTTTAGCTATTTGGGGTTATATACGCATCTTGTACTTGGATATTGAATTCTTGTCCTAGAGCTGGAAAACTGTTTATTTTAGTGAATATATTTTTATACCATTTGCATAATTTTCCAATATTTCCCTTATTCTTAAAATTCTAGGATTGAAGGTTTTTTCTTCTCTTGAGTCATTTAATGCTTGGTGATCAGCCTTGTATTGGTATCTTGGAATTTTTAGAGTATCAGTAAGTTTATGATCTACATGAAACCTGCTTTCAGTTTTGGACACTCTGTTCTCATTTGGTCAAATCTACTACTTTCACTTTTTCTTGTATTTGGGCTTGCTTTCTTTTGATTATTTCTAAATCTCTACCAAAATGCTCATTGATATCTTTTATTGTCTTGTTTAACTCAGTTAATGTGTGTTTCTCTTTTAAACTCATGAAATATTTTATTAGAAAAATCCTTAATCAACTTATTTACATATTCTTTTAACTCACTAAACATCTTATGAATTTGCTTATGTGTTTTTTACTTGATCTTTCCAGTTATGTGGACTATTTGGTTTTTGAGTTCTTTGCCTAAATTTCCTCTACTTTAGTATCCACATGATTAGTTTCTAACCTTTGTGTGTGTGTGTGTGTGTGTGTGTGTGTGTGTGTGTGTGTGTGTTACCAGGAATTGAACTCCGGACCCTGCACTTGCCAGATAAGTGCTTATTCTATTGAGCTATCTCCCCAGCCCCACATGATTAGCTTCTGGAGGGCTATAAGTTGTGGATCCATTTTGTTGTTTTCCTTTCTAATATTTCCGTTGTTTTTTTCTGTGTGTGTTGCAGGTTGAAGATCAATTATGGTAGAAAAGCTTTGCCACTCCTGTGGAGATCACTTTAGTTAGGTTTTGTTTCCACATGATGTATCCTTGGGTTTGCTTATGTATTGATATACATAATCTCCTCCTCCTCCTCCTCCTCCTCCTCTTTCTCTTCTCCTTCTCCTTCTCCTTCTCCTTCTCCTCCTTCTCCTTCTCCTTCTTCTTCCTTTTCTTCTTCTTCCTCCTCTTCTTCTCCTTCTTTTTGTACCAAGGATTAACTTGGGACCTTGTGCTTTCCAGGCAAGTGCTTAAGCTGCTGGACTATCTCCCCAGCCATATATATATATATATATATATATATATATATATATATATATATTGAGCATGTCCAAAACTTTTTTTTTGGTTAAGGTTTATTTTTTATTACTTTTAATAAGACATGACAATATGGCAGTTTCAAAACATGTTAGTAGTACATTCCCCAATATTTGATACAATGCATATTGTTGTCTTCCTAGTAGTTACACAGAGCACAGGGTGTAGACATGATAATTTTTCTAATCATTATTGGTACAAAAAATTTCTTCTCATTGAACTAAGAGAAAGTAGTTGTATACACAGTCCAATGTTCCATAATCACAGTGGGTTATTGGCAAAACTGGCAACATTGGAAGCTGTTGATTTAAGCCTTTTACAGCTCAACATACTAATGTAGTTTTATGTTTTATGTCTTGTGGTTAAACTTTTCTTCTGGGTGGTTAAGAGCAAGTTAAAGAAGACCTGTATAACAAAACATGTAACTTCTTTTTTTAAATATCCCAAGGTCAGTGAAATCCCCTCAGGATTTACTTTGGAACCATGAATAGTGCTTTGTAGAACTGTTGTCAGTGTCAGCCATCTGGATGAGTCACAACCATTGCTTGACCAGTTTGCTCTCTGTGAAAACCTGAGAGAATGTTTCTCTCTAGGTGACTCTCCTTAGGCACACTATATATCTTCAGTCCCTTTCCTCTGTGGTCCCATAATCTCCTTGAACAGAAAATTTGGGAAACCAGTGAGTTATAGGATGTTATAGCACAGGTTTTCTTATGTCCTGAGTTCTCACTGACCTTGAAGGGCTAGGGCCAAAATATTGGCAATCCTTGTAGCCCTTCTTTTTCTCTAATTTTTGGTCTGTAAATTTATATTCTTACCCTTCCAGAAGAAAAGCCTAGTGATACTATTACTCTATAACATAGGTACTTAAGCATGACATCACTGTCTTTCTGAGTATCAAACATCTTAGACTCAACTTGGAATTGGTATTATCTAAAAATCATTGATATTCTAATAAATCTCTATAGAATGTGATAAAAGCAGTTACACATTTTTACACAAAAATTTAGACATCTAAGCATATACAAAATTGTAGCCTGTCAATCCTATGCTATTTTTCCTAGTCTCTTACTCTGATTTAATACCGTTTTTTGTTTTCTTGTAAACCAACCATTTACTTGAGAGAGTATAGCAGTAACTAAAATTACATTAGAAGCAGCACACATCTACCAGACCAGAATGATAGGCATTCCAAGCATAGTTTTAGAGTTACACACTGCTATCCTCAGTGTGAAAAACTTTTTGGAGGTTCTTAGGACCATTATCTAATTCATCCTGTGCTCAAAGTCTTCTTATGCCCAACCATTTCTAGAAGACTCGATCCTTACCACCACTCAGAGAAGAGGAAAGCACAGTATTGTGGATGACACAAAGATGAACAATATATTGACATACATAAAAACCAATTAAAAACAACAGCTACAGCACCATTAATGCAATGGAGACTAAGAAAACAGTATAATCAAGGAGTTGAAGATTTAATTGTTTGAATGACTAAAGTGAATTGACAGACCCTATTTGATGCTATTAAAAACATAGGGAAAATACGCAAATCTATGCAATTAAGAATTAAAAGGGAGACTACAGCTACACCATGGTGTCCATGGGTGCCCTTTCCTCATTAAGACCATAAGACTTGCGTTGTGGAACTTTAGGCTTTCAAGCCTCATATAATGGGAGCAAAGACTAGCAACATCACTTGCACCAAATGGCCTGGAAAAGATGGCGGTGGGCAGGGATGGTGATGTGACTGCGACTAACGATGGGGCTGCCATTTTAAGGATGATGGATGTTGAGCATCAGATTGCCAAGCTAATGGTTGAGCTGTCTAACTCCCAGGATGACGAAACTGACTGGTGCCTTGCTGGAAGAACCCGAGCAGTTGCCTGACTGGGGCATTCACCCCACTAGCATTGCTGAGGGCTGTGAGCAGGCTGCTTGCATTGCCATTGAGCACCTGGACAAGATCAACGCCAGGGTCTGTGTGGACACAAAGGAAGCCGAACTCCTCATTCCGACAGCAGAAACCACATGGGACTCCAAAGTGCTTAACAGCTGCCACCGACAAATGGCCAAGATTTGCTGTGAATGCAGCCCTCACTGTGGCCAACATGGAACAGAAAGATGTAGACTATGAATTCATTAAAGAGGAAGGCAAAATGGGCAGGAGGGTGAAGGACACCAAGCTTATCAAGAGCCTGATCATGGATAAGGACTTCAGTCACCTGCAGATGTCCGTGAAAGTAGTGCTCCATTTTCAGCCTCCCCCAGTGCTGGATTTACAAGTGTGTGCCACCATGCCTGGGCTTGGTGGTAGGCTCAAAACACTGAGGGGCAGGGGGAGGAAAGGGGACTGGCATGGTATGTGGTCCTGGGGATTGAGCCCCAATCCCTGTGCTTGCCTAAACAGGTGCTTACTCCACTGAACTATCTTGCCAGCCCTAAAGCTATCATTTTTATAGTAGAATAGTGTTCCATGATATAGAGGTAGCACGTTTTCTTATCCATTTGTCTGTTGATGGGTATACAGGCTGTATTTAGGATTTAGCCTCTCTATGTTGTTCTGCTATAAAACATTGGTATGTATGTGTCATTGTAATGCTTAATCTTCAGCTTCCTGAAGAAGATACCTGGAGGAACACTGAGTTTTATGGAATTTCTAATTTCAGTTCTTTTGAAAATCATCCTGTTTTATCTAATGGTTGTGCTAGTTTACATTCTCACCAACAGTGAAGGAAAGGTTCTTTTTCATCATAGCCATACCAGCATTCATTATTGTTTGATTTCCTAACGTTTTCCATTCTTTCCCTCTCCCCAACAGCACTGTTTTTCTCTAATTTTTCCCTGATCTAATGGTGCCAGTGGCCAGACTTTTAGCTGAAATAAAGTTGCTGAAAATGTAAAAAGACAAAAACATACTTGTATTCAAATAGATACAGATATAGATATATGCAGTACATATAATATTTTTCAAATGCTCACCATCAATTGGAAGACTGTGTGTCAGATTACTAATTTCCTTTTCTGCAAGTTCTGTCCCCGCGTTTTGCAAAATAATATCCATGTTATCAACATCAATAATGTCTCCTTTGAAAAAAGAAAATATGGGAAGAACATGTTGACTCTAAAACATGACCACTGTTATCCCTGATTATTAGTCTCCTGAGGAAAACACAGGGTCCACAGAGACTCTTCCCACCCTACATATGCGGGTGTAGTCATGTGAACAATGATGCTGGAAACATTCTAGTGGGTTGAGCAACTACTCAGTTATTTACAGCAATGGATAATATAAAATATGCTGGCAATGAGAGGAGTTTTTTTCTATAAACTTCTAGATTAGATACCTCAACTTCCAACTAAAACATGTGAGTAAGCTCTGTTTCCACTTGAAGGATAATGCCATTCAGACAAATTTTCATGCTGACAACTGAGATTCTAATAAATTATAGAAAGGATTCCTTGAAGCATTGACAACTGATGAGAGTGTCAGAATCACCACTCCAAAATCTACCGTAAAGCAAAAGCTCTCAAAAAAAAAAAAAAAACAAAAAACAAAACAAAACAAAACAAAACAAAAAAACAAAAACAAAAACAAAAACAAAAACAAAAAAACCACTGTCACCATGTCCAGTGTCTGCTTGTTATGGTTTATGTCTGGTTGTCCCCCCAAAGCCTCATGCAATCATGAGGCAAGGACTTCTAAAGTTTGAGACTTGCCTGATGATCCACTGGAATTATGTGTTTTAGTACTGGTGAGATTATGGGTCTGAGTTACTGCTGGGAATTATAGGTGTGGCCTGAGGATAGGCTGAGGCAGAGAGCCTGATGTAATTTAAAGAGAGACAGAGAGACAGACTCACACTGTTGCTCTCTGCTCCCCTGGTTGTTCTGTTGCCTCTGTCACCATTGTTGCTGTTCCGCTGCTATGAACTGTTACTCTATGCATTGTGCCTCTCTGCCTTGGAGCCAGCTAAAGATGGACTAAAACCTCCAATAACTGTGAGCTAAATAAACTTTTCCTTCCTTCATTTTGAGTGTCAGGTATTTGTCCCAGCAACGAATAAAAAGTAACTAAGACACTACTGAAGCTGATTTTTTAACTTAAGGCTATGGCCTCACAGAGTATATGTGAGTGAAGCTGAATGGCTGTACCTGTCTCTAGAAGATACCCTCCTCTAAGGCTGGGACCCACCAGGGAACCAACCCCCAAGGTAAAAGTAAGAAATAAACTCACACTATGCCCTCATCCAGGGAACTACAGTGACAGTGAGTAGCTGTCCTAAAATAGCACAGAGGAAAATCAGTGTGCCTAAGGAGAGTCATCTAGAGAGCAAACATTCTCTCAGGCTTTCATACAGAGCAAACTGGGCAAGCAATGGCCATGACTCATCCAGATGGCTGACACTGACAAAAGTTCTATAAAACACTGTACATGGTTTCATGTAAATCCTGAGGGGATATGGCTGACCTTGTCAGATACAAAAATTATGTGTTTCATTATATAGGTCTTGCTTTAATTTGGCCTTAAGCATTCAGCAGAAAAGTTTAAACATGAGGCATAAAAAGTAAAGCTAGATTAGTATGCTCAGCTGTAAAAGGCTCAAGTCAACAGCTTCTGACATTGCCAGTTCTGCCAATAATCCACTACCATTATGGAATATTGGACTGTGTATGCAATTATTTTCTGTTATTTCAGTGAGAAGAAATACTTATACCAATAGTGTTTAGAAAAGTTATCATGTCTGCATCTTGTACTCTGAACAACTACTATGAAGACAACAACATGCAATGTATTAATTATTGTGGCTGTCCTACTAATGTGTTTTGAACCTGTCTCATTGTTATTTCTTATTAAAAGTAATAAAAATATTGCAAAAAAAAGAAGAGCTGGAGCAGGCCTAGTACAGATTTATAGCTCAAGGTGACCTCACTGAGGTAGATAATAAAATTTCCTAGTCCTCTGCTGATCCTATCCAAATTCCTTACAGAAGCAAAAATAAGTGTAAAATAAATCTTTCAGAAATTGGGACCAGGACAACTGGATGTCTATGAAGAAGAAGAGATTAGTGAGATGACAGCTTTGGAAAGGATATGGGACAATAAAAACTCTCATGTAACCATTTGGTGTACGACTTTGGCACTGTCTAGTAAAATTGATGATATCCTCCCTGATCATAGCAATTTCAGACCTAAATATGCACCCTAGAGACACTCATGAATCCCAGGGTGTTAGAATACCTTGTTATTCATAGAATCAGAGCTTGTGGTTTTAAAAATTGAAAACATGAATAAATTTAATGCAGGGTTGAGAAAGTTACAAATAGTAGTGTATACAAAGTGTAATTCAATTTATGTCAAGTTAAAATCAATAGCAGAAGACATAGTGTTTAATGATATCTGTGTGGTTAGCTAAGGAACACATTTATTACAAATTCAAATGAGTGGCCATCCTGGAGTCATGACTGAGACCAGGATGCAACAGAAGGACTTCTAGATTAAAATCACTGTCAGATCAATTAAGTATATGAAACGGGCTTGATCTGTTGGGCAATTCTTGGAAGTGTGGGCATGATTGGAATCTTGGAATGCTAGGGTGGCAAATCCAGCTATCTCCAATAAATCCACTCTCTTATGGTCTAGGGAAGAAGCGCAAGAGTTCACCACTCTGAATTATTTTCTAAGGGACAGAGGTCCAAATCCTTTCTCAGCTCTTTTCAGGCTCAATTCCAAATCTATATTCTCTGATGTCTTGGAAATGCTCTAGCAATCATTAATACCATTTTATAAAATCTAGATGTTTTTTCTTAAATGTCTAGTTTTACTTTATGTATATCATTTCACCAGAGACATTTTATGTATTCTGATTGATGTTAAGTAACAATACTTTTTAAAAATGAGGAGCAGGATGAATCAATGACAGACGAGTTCTATAACCTTTGTCTCAAATAAGGCTGCATGTACAGTTATATAATTGTGTCCCTTCTGGAGGACCCACTGAGCTAACAGAAGCATTTTTTTCTAGAATGAGGTGGGTGGATCCACATGTAAGTCCATCTTTCCTATTAGCATGGGATGTAGTTTCATTTTTCTTACCCTGGAGAAGTTAAAGGCTACATAGAAAATAAACTCAGAAAATATAACGCATATTTTTCACCAGTGGATCAAAGCATAAAATAGAAACTGGAGGAATGTGCTAACACATATTTCTTAGAAAATCTCTATCCTGAATAAAAGGAAAATTAGATAATGATGTAATTCAGTAGCATGTAAGATGGACACATACAGATTTATCTGGGATTACCTGGTGATTTGAGAGTATTTTAGCCACATACTATTACATGGCTTTCTTAAATTTTTCTTCAGTTTAGCATCTTTAGCATTTTAATATTTAATTTAAGATTATTTTATGATTTGCTGCACTGCAGCCCTAACTCAGCATTTGTTGAAATGAAGCGTTGGTCTTTAGTTTATCAAAGTGGAGTTGCAACTCATGAGTAGGCCTTGGATCATGCAATCCACTCCAAGAATGTCTGAATCTGTGCAATGCCACGAGGACAGGATAGGTCTGTCCACCCTGGCCGGACTGTTCTGTGGGTCCTAATGTTCATGGCAGCATCAGAACTCTGCTGGTGTCTGTGGAGTAGGAATCCATCCCCCACTTCCCATCCCTTCTCCTCCTTGTCTATGTGAATGGAGTGGAGATAGTATTTTAATTATTTTCTTTCTTTGATAACATTTATTTTCTTGGCTCTCATTTTTATTTTATTTATTTATTTTTGCATCTTTTTATTTTATCATTTTTAATAAGAAATAACAAGATAGTTTCAAAACACGTTAGTACGTTTGCAACAATTGACACTTTGCATAGTGTTGTTCTCATAATAGTTACACAGAACATAGGGTGTAGATATGAAGAAATTTCTGATTGATATTGATAAGGAAAAAGAAAAAGATAAAGGAAGGAAGGAAGGAAGAAAGAAAGAAAGAAAGAAAGAAAGAAAGAAAGAAAGAAAGAAAGAAAGAAAGAAAAAGAATTTCTTCTCTTTGAGCTGAAAGGAAGTAGTCTAATGTTTCTTATTTACATTGGGTTACCAGTGAAACTGGCAGTGTTGGAGATTGTTGATTTAAGCTGACTCGAAATCAATACCCTGTTTTTAAATTTTTTTTACACCTCTAAAAGATCTCACTTCATTTTCTTCTGGATTTCAGTTTCCTACATTGTATGCCCTCCCTGTTAAGTGTGTCTGTGAGTAGTATCTTTTTTTCCTAAACATTTAATCTAATGGTAAACATAACCACACCCTCAATAATGGTGAATGAAATTTACAATGTAATATTTTTAAGCCATAACTTCAGTGTTGGCATAGGTTCTTCTAAGTAATGTTTTAGAGCAATACAATTACTTTTAGAGATTCTTACATAATAGCTCACATTCTCAGACTGTCATGAGCAATTTATGGTTTCACTGCCTACCACCATTGGCAGGTTTTACTCAAGGTCATTACTTTCACTTTCTGTGAAGTTCAGCTCTATGCTTTCTGAAATGGTAAGTCCAGATCACTCATATCAGCAATCTCTCTTTTAGAAAAAGAGAAAAGTAAGAACAATGTAATTACTTCATATTATATAAATGATTATTTTCCAGCTACTATGATGATTGTTATGAATGAGTAAGACTTAATGAAGTCCACTCAAGGGTATCAAAAATACCAATATCAGAATTAGAATTAGAATTAGAATTAGAATTAGAATTAGAATTAGAATTAGAATTAGAATTAGAATATCTTTTAGGTTCCTTTTGGGACTGAAAGTCAAACTCATGACCTCCAGTTTGCCAAGCATGCACTGTACCACTGAGTTATGTCCCCAGCCCCTCAGAATATCTTACACTGTATTTGTTTTTGTTAGTTGAGCAAATGGCCAGCTATTTACAGTTAAGACTTTTGATCAATAAGGATGGTTTAGTTTTATTTGCCCAGCTCCTAGGTTGCATGTCTTGACTCTTGTCAAAATTATTCATCAGTTTTTATGCCTATTATTTAGTTTTTAGAGAGCTAATCTAGTGTCTGATCATATTCTTTCGTTCCCTAATTGTCAAGAAAATGTCAAGAGAATGGATAACAGAACAAATATGACTGCTAAAATGCATGCAAAACACTAAAAAAAAATAAATAAATAAAGCCATATAAAGGGTATCAGAATATAGGTAACTGTGGCACCATATGCCAGGCCCCTAGGCTGAGCTGGCTATAGAGTCTGGGTGTAGTGCTGCACACCTGTAATTCCAGTGCTGGGGAGGCTGAAAGCAGGAGGACTGAGTCCAACCTGCATAGTGAGACCCTATAACCAAGTACATAAAAAAAAGAAAAGAAAAGAAAACATCTCTTAATGAGACTCTAAACTTACTGATTTGCCTGTTTTTTTCCATTTAATCTCTGATTTCTTTTCTTTTTTTGTTAGTTCATCCCCATTCTACTTATAGTCTCATTCCTCCAGTTTAATCTTGTGAACACTTTTTCACTGGCTTTGAAAGAACAGGCAACAACACTAGTAATTGACAGCAGATTTCTTTTCAAATTACTGGACTGCTTGCCGTGGCTAGGCTTCTTCCTCAAGTAGAATCGTCAGAAATTTACTCCAATCAGTTTTGGAAAGCCTTGGCTTTTAAAAAATTTGCTATCAGCCCACTGTGGGGGTGGGCGTCCATGGGCTCTGTGCCTTGGTGTCCTCCCTGGCAACACACCAGTGTCCTCCCTGGCTGTCAAACATCTTTCTTCGCTCCAACATGAGTGCAGCCAGACAATTAGCATGGTGCTCTTCCCGACTCCCATGACTCAGACAACATGGTTTTCCTTTTAGATAAAGGGAGAGGGGCAGGAAGGGAGGGGCCTGGGACCTTAGTAACGTACCAGAGCTGTGCCAAGCTTTCTTCCCTGAGCTTCATGCAAACAGCAGCTGCATAACCCACACTCAGCAGCCGCTTCTTGGGTTTCAGTGTAGGACGGCTCACGCGTGCATACTGACAAGTGTCCATCACTGCAAATTTTCTCACACACAACATTGCTCTTTAAAATTCTTACCATTGACCTGCATCAGGCTCCCTTTAAGTGTGAGCTTTATGCCCATATTCTCTAGGACACTTTTCACAACATTAATGTCAAATTCTTCTCCTTCAAAAGGTATACAGGTAAAAATATAGTTGGATGAGAGTTATACAAATGAAGCTCCAAATATAAACATACAAACCTTAATGTCTATCAACTGTCATATGAATAGCAGAGGCAAAAGAGATCTACCACTTACATCAATAGCTGTCACAGAAATGTAATTTGTTTTGTCACTAGGAAAGTGGAAGAACCAAAATAATAGAAATAAACTGTACATTAGTATGTGTAAATACATATATATGACATTATAATAGACAAACCAAACTTTTTGTCATTTTAATTGTGACATACAAAAAAGAACATTAGAGAAGATATTAGTGGGCTGGCGAGGTAGCTCAGTGGCATAAGCACGTGCTTGACAAGCACAAGATCCCAAGTTTGAACCCTGGTACCAAAAAAAGCAAAAAACAAAAAGCACCTAAAAAATATTGTAGCTAAAATAACACTCAGTAGCCAAACATTATTCTCTTTTTCCCCAAGATTACGAATACAGCAAAGATCATCCAGTATCATCTCTCCTGTTAGACATGTGCAGGAAATCCTAGCCAACATGAGGAAAGGATACAGAAAATAAGTCAGAACAAAACAAAGACCAACATTATGCTGTTTGAAGAAAAGAAGTAAAAAAAAGCATTGTTTTCATGTTACAT
>PVJA010008808.1:0-62926 GCA_004027025.1 Myocastor coypus | reverse complement strand
AAAAACATAATTAAAAGACAACCCATAAAATAGGAGAAAAAATTGCAGCTGTCTCTTAAACAAAGGACCAATATTTAGAACTTATAAACAACTGAAAAAAAAATCCTACAAATCCAACAGTGTAAACCAAACATGAGCATCTGAGATGAATAGACAATTCTCAGAAGAATTACAAATGGCACATAAATATATAAGAAATGTTCAACAACTATCACTCAAGAAATGTGGTTCATTTCTAAAGCTAATTTTCTTTTACCTTTTCTAAACTTTTTTTCTCAAGAAAAATGAGTATGAATTTACACATTCAGTTTTACTATATCCTCAAAGGGACCAAATATATTCACTGGAAGAAAGATAGCCTCTTTAACAAATAGAGCTGGAAAAAACTGGCTCTCTACATGTTGAAAACTAAAACCTGACCCAGGTCTATCACCATGCACTAAAATGAAGTCAAAATTGATTAAGGATCTAAACATTAAAACAGAAACACTAAATCTCCTGGAAAAGAAAGTAGGCAGAAATCATGAAGACATCAGGTCAGACAAAGAGTTTATGAACAAAAATCAAATGGCATGGGTAATACTTGAAAGAATTAACAACTGATGAGAAATTTTTGCATCTCAAAAGAAAGTACCAACAGAGTGAAAAGAGAACCCATAAATTAGGAAAAAAATATTAGCTAATAAGCACTCAGAAAAGGTCTTCTCTCTAGAATTTATGAATAACTAAAAAACATTAGGGCCCAAAATTTAAAGACCCAAACTAGACATGGGCATCCAATATAAACATACGCTTTTCAGAGGAAGAATTACTAGAAACTAATAAATACATGAAAAAATGCTCCCGATCACTAGTCATTCATGAAATGCGAATTAAAACAACACTGAGGTACCATTTCACCCCAGAAAGAATGGCTGTCATAAGAAGATCAACCAAGAACAAATGTTGGAGAGGCTACAGGGAAAAAACAACCCTTCTCCACTGCTTGTGGGAATGTAGACTGTTGTAACCATTATGGAAATCAGTGTAGTGACTCCTTTAAAAATTAGCACTGGAAATCCCATTCAGTCCAGCTATCCCAGTACAGGGAGTTTTCTCCAAAGAACTGAAAAGCATCATAGCATAGTGATATTTGAGCACTTATGTTTACAGCAGCACAATTTGCCATAGTCAAATCTTGGAAACAACCAAAATGCCTATCACCTAACGAATGGAGGAAAAAGATGTGGTGTTTGTATACATTGTGAAAAAAAACTGAGTAATTATAGAATTACTCAGTTATAAAGGAAGCCTTCACATATAATTGGATGCAACTTGAAAGTATACTCATAGGTTAAAGAAACCAGAGCTACAGGTGTAAATGTTATATAGTCTCCCTAGTATAACAACTGAAAAGAAGAAATAAAAATAGAAAGGTACAATACAGTTAAATGGAAAGCATGAATTTAAGGACTAAACAATGAACAGAGAGCAAGGAGAAAAGTTCTGGGGACAAGAGTGCTCCCTTCCAGATTGTGCTCCAGAGACAACCTCTTAACTGGATACTGGGGATTAATTTACTGATGAGTATAGAACTTAATGATTCACTCACTTTGTGAACATGAGACTTTTGGGGATGTTTTAGGGACAAAATCATGCATTTACATACACAAGTTGGTTAAGACGATGGTCCTAGCATCTCCACCGGTCTTTGAAACTAGGAGTTAATTGGTAGAATTCTCACTCTGACTAGTTACCTATGCTGATATCTTTGAACTAAGCAACTATACTGAGGATAACAGGGTGTAATACGAAGTCCATGCTAGGAATACCTGTCATTCTGGTTTCCTAAAAGCGTAGTGTTTCTAATGTCATACCAATTATTGCTATACTCTCAAGTAAAGGTTTTTTTTAATAAAAGATTATAGAAGAGAACAAAACTGATAAAGACTTTTAACATGATTTTAAATTTCAGTGCAAATGCAATGAGCACTATTTTATAAAATAAACTACTGAATAATAATAAAATCAAGAGAAAAATAAGGAATCAGAGAGAGCCGTCAGAATATTTAGAGGTGATCATGGAAGATGATTAAGATACTGAGAATATAGAGTTGTTTTTGCAAAATCACATAAAGTATAAAAGAGATAAAAGTAGCAATTATTTGGAATTAAGAAAGATTTAGAAAATAAAAAGCCTAAAAGTGTATATAGCCCGAAGAAAGCTCCTGATCACAAAATCAAAAGAGATTGACTGTGACAAAGTAGGAGAGAAGGCATTAATTTTCAAAGAACTAAATAAATGAAGATGATAATTGAGAGGTACATTTCTTTATGCATATAACTAGCTATAGAAATTCAATGGATAAATTTCCCCATATATTTAACCCAAATGATAAAAAGTGCAAGTAATTTCCAAGAGATGTGAATGGCTAATCTGGGATGCAGCCTAACTTGTAAGTATATAAGAACTTGAACACACTGTGAAGAAAAGTTTCAACATGGATATGACTATAGCTTCAGAAAGACTTGATTAGGCTGTGGGGATAGCTTAGCGATTGAAGTGTCCACCTGGTGAGCACACGGACCCAGGTTCAATCTCTGTCACTACGTTCTGTGCCTGGCCCTGAATCCCGGAGCAGGTGATAACTCTCAAAACTGGGCATGGTGGTGCATGCCTGTAACCCCAGCACTGGTGAGGCTGAGACAGGAGGATCATTACAAGTCCAAGCTGTGTAGTGGCACCCTGTACCAAATAAGTAAAATATTTTTAAAAATTTAAAAAACAAGGACTTCATCTTATTTATTATTATTATTATTATTATTATTATTATTATTATTATTATTATTTATTATCAGGTTTATTACGTGGCTGGTGAATGTGAAGACCGATTCCTCTATGGGACACAATTTGCATTGCTCAGCCTAAGAGCAGTGATTCACAGGTACCTGGAGATGTATAAAATCACTGTCCAAAAGCAGCAGTGAATCTAGTGCATGGTGGTGGAAATGGATAAGCACAAGCGAGTGTTTTTAAAATATAAATTTCAAAATCGTGTTTAGTGAAAAACAAAGCAAAATTTCAGAAAACAGGCAAAATATTAGTCTATTTTTAGAAATTAGGTATAGGTAATGTCAAACATTCCTTTTCTATGGCTACATACTTTATATAAAATCTATAGAATGTAAAGGTACGCAAAGAGTGGCATTTGGGAAGACAGGCAACAGGACTGAAAGATGGAAGTTTGACAAAGCAAAAACTATGCAGCTCAGCAAAGGACAGACACATGTATTAAAGAAACTGTGATTATAGGCTAAGATGTTGTTATGAGCTGCACTGTTTTCTTCCCAAAATTAACCTGTTAATCTCAAAACCCCAGTATGACTTTATTTGGTGATGGAGACTTTGAGGAGAGAATGAATACCACGTGATGATGTCATAAGGGAGGCTCTAATCCAATAGGATTGATACCCTTTCAAGAAAAGAGAGAGATGAAGATAATTCCTATAGTGCTGGCCTGATAGCTCAGGGGATGAAAGCACCTGCCTCGGCAGAGTGTAAAGGCTGGGGTTTGATCTCCAGAGTGCCATGCTGACCCTGCTCCCGGAGTGCGCTGAGACTGCAACTGAGACTCTGCGTGGTGGCGTGCACCTATAATACCAGTGGTTGGGAGGCTGAAGTCAGGAGAATGACTACAAGTCTGATCTATGTAGCGAGACCCTGAAGATGCTGTAGACCCTGTCCTAAATACAGAAAATAATGATAATAATAATAATAATAATAATAATAATAATAATAATAAATACCTATGATGCTTGAAAGCAATCCTTTAAGTTCTCATTTCTCCCATATAAAATTTGCCATGCTTCAAGGATTATAGGTATTAGCATCTGAGATAATTGATACTGCAGTTTTAATTATACATCTCCTTGAATATCATAAATACAGGTTGGTGTTGGTAGGAGTGTTTAATGTATTTGTGTTCACCTTTTAAAACTATTGTTTACTGCATCTTGCAAACTATAAATCTTAATTGGTATGTTTTGAAAGGGTCATGCAAATGTTTGCCTCATGTACCATGTAGATAGTAATAATTTTTTTCCTGACGTTCACTGTGAAACATTCAGGGGTCCTATCATTTTTGTTCAGGAAATCTTATAGTTTCTTGCTATGATTTCACAGTATTAAATGAGTTTTTTATATTCCATTTTAACTTTATTTTGTGAATGGTGATTGTGGTATATTTGGGATATTATTTTAATTTTTCAGTATACTGAACTGCTAATTAAAAAATATTTCTGAAAGAAAAAGACTCATGTGTGATGGTGAACATCAGATCACTGCTACTTTACTGCTTTTCCCATTTGGAAACAGGCTGGCTGTTAAACCTTGTAGCCCAACAAACAGCTGTTATTTCTGACAGACATGTACTAGTATTGTACTTCGAAGGTTATAAATATCATGTGGAAATTCAAAAACAAGAAAGAAAGAGACAGATACTCAAGAGTAAGTTCATCACCATCATTTTTTGCAGATGCACAATGCGAAAGGTCATGGGAGGCAACGTACAGCATTGTCGTCTGTAACCCACACCAACAACCTATGTCATCCTCCACAGAAACCCATGCTAACAATATCTGGATTGAGGGTCTCCATTCTTCAGAACTAGGGATATGAATTTCTGACATGTAAGCCACCCAGTCTGCGTTATTTTGATAGGCCTGCTCAAACAGTAGTAGGATATTTTTCTATAAAATCAATTTGAAGGATAAAATCTGTTTCCTAGATTATGTTATTAGTAGTGTTGGAATTTTCATAGCATAGCGGAGGCATTATTATTAATGGCCCTTGGTGTTGCATTTGTTTCTCTAAGAACAGAACCACCACATAGCAAGCACTTCCCCTGTGTATTAATGCTGACTAAAATGGCTACCTCACCATTTTAATATAATAGTGCATTAAATTATCGCCTAATACATTTAGAGAATAATAAATCTGAGCTAGAACATATGAAGAAGGAAGACACAAAGTGTATTTAATTAGTCATGGCAAATAAAACATTCCTCAATGACCTCAGTCACTTTTCCTTTGTTCTTATTTACAGCCACTTCTGTATCTAACAATTGCACCCAGCACTTTGCGTTCTTTTTTTTTAGTGACTCTAAATATTATTTTAAATCATGCTATTGTATAAAGTCATACTTAGATCAAATAAATTGAGAAATTGCTGCAAGACCTCTCTTTTCACCATGAAGACTGAGAATAAAATTGCCTCCTCTCATGAACAACTAAAAACTTGAATAAAATTAGTGAAAACTGAGCCAAGAAACATACTGACACACAATCAACTGACTTTTAATGAAAGAGCAAAGGTAATGTAATGAGGAAAAGCCTGATTGTTCAACAAATGATGGCAGAACAACAGGCTATCTACATGCCAAAGAGAAACAAAGATTGAGACCGCACAGATGTGGAAATGCAACATAGTGATACTTTGTCCAGCACGCATGAGATGCATGAGCCCCTGGGCTCAACCCCCAGTACTATAGAAGAAAGAAAAATAAATACTGAATATTCACAAAAACTTTATAGATGTATAAAGACGAAGCAGTCTTATCTGAGAAGATAAGAAAGGAGTGGAAATCTCTCTCTCTTTTTTTTTTTTTTTTTAAATGGTCCTTCAGTGGTCCAAAAGAAAGAATCAATAAACCAACCTCATTAAAATGAAAAGCACACCTTGTGACATGTCTTATCACGGAGGTGAAAGAAAAACCACAGACTGGGAAAATGATTTTGCTTTGCATCACAAAAGCAATTGTCACCCCAGATACACAAAGCACCCTTAAAATTCAACATTGAAGTGGGGTACGATAGGATATACTTCTAAACGTAGCACTCTGGGAGTCTGAGGCAGAAGGATTGCGATCCCTTACAAAACTAAACATTCTGTTACCAGACATTTGACACTTATGCTTTTTGATAATTACCCAAAGAAACTGGGAGTGTTTCCACACAAAACCCCCAATACAGTGGTCTGCAGAAGTTTGTTCTTAATTGCTAAAACTTAGAAACAACCCACGTTTTGCAGTAGGTAAATATACTAGTTAAATCTGGGCAATTGGATATAGCGCAGCTTAAATTTAAAAAAAGAGCTACCAAACCACACAGCGGCATTCAGGAAACATTAGTGCTTATTACTAAGTGAAGGAAATCAGTCTGAAAGGCTACATGCCATCTGGTTCCAACTATACAACATTCTAAAAAAGGAAAAACTGTGGAGATATCAAAAACCTTAATAGTTATTGGGATTTTAGAGGAGAGAGCAGGAAGAACAGGTAGGGCACAGGATTTTTAAGAAAGTTTGTGTGTTTTTA
Organism: Myocastor coypus; assembly: GCA_004027025.1. NCBI lineage: Eukaryota > Metazoa > Chordata > Mammalia > Rodentia > Myocastoridae > Myocastor > Myocastor coypus. The sequence continues at coordinate 56,572 of PVJA010008808.1, read as the reverse complement.
CAAAGACAGATTTTTGTCATTATAGATTTGTCTATAACTATGGTATTACAGCACCGATAGAGAACCTTAATGGAAGGTGCTGCGTCAATGCAGATTCGCCATGGGAACAAATGCGCCACTTGGTGCGGCTGCCACTAATGGGAGAGGCTATGAATGTTTAGTTGTGGTAGTATGGTAAATCTTTCTAGCTCTGGTCCAAATTTTCTGTAAACCCAAAACCTCTCCAAAAGTACAGGATTTTTTTTTTTTTTTAAGAATTCCTTCTTTAAGCTGGGCATGGTCGTTCACACCTGTAATCCCAGCACTCGGGAGGCTGAGGCAGGAGGATCTGTGCAAGTTCGAGATCAGCCTGGGCTACAAAAGTGAGCTCAAGTCCAGCCTCAACTGCACAAAAGAAAAAAAAAATCCTTCTTTCAGATTAAAGGCAGCACATTATGTAACAACTGAGTGCACAGAATGAATAACACAGTTCCTGCACTGTCAATATTTTGATTAGATGATTTGTTCTGAAGTGCAGACCGCAAGGAAACTCAGAGTATGGTGATTTACTAAATCGAGGCGATGAAGATTAGAGTTTAGATGAAGTAAAGCAACTGGTGCAGAGGGCAATGCATCTTTCAATGGGTGCAGTCACGCAGAAGGAATTACTAAATGCACATATGTCTTCCTCTGAGCTGTCTCCAGGTTCCTGTGGTACATGTAGGAAGGCAGCACTTCGTGTGATTAGCAAAACAAAACTACCAAGGAAAGGAAAATTATTAAGAATTTCTAGCAATATTTTCTAGATCTCGCATGGAATTTGAGAGAAGTCTCCTGAAAGAGATGGGCATGATCTTGTGAAGTACAGCATTTAGTAGGGGCTTAAAATTTCTCTTCTAATTTTACTTAAGAGAAAGCTTAAACTCTCTTCAGATAAAAACTTCTTGTCTGCAAAGGCATGCAGTCTTAAACACATACTCATCATCACCATCAAACTCCTATTATAGTAAATTGTGAGCTTCCAGGGAAAAAGGACAAGACTCAACATCAAGATAATGAAATCAAAACACTAAATAATGTGTTACACACTATGTCTGGGATTTCATAAATGACTACGTGTGAAAGTGTTATGAAGTTCATGATGGCTCCACTTTCAGTTCTGTGTTAAAATCCATGCCCTCTACGTGATGGTGTTGGTAAGTGTAGGCTTGGAAGATGAACGGATAAAGGGAGTTGAGGCACCATAGCGTCAGTGTTTCACTAAGAGCCAACAGAGATGAAGCAGTCTCTCTCTCTGCACATCATGGCCACATGCAGATACAGCAAGAATGCTTCCTTGTGTGGAAAGTAGGAGGAAAGCCATCACCAGGACCCGCCCAGACTAGCATCCTGCCATTGGCCTTCTCAGCCACCAGACCTGTACAAAGGCAATGGATGTGTTTCAGTCCACCCGTTGATGGCTGTTATAGCATTCATCCCTGGAAAGCGTAAGTCCTAATTCAAAATCAAAGAGAAAAGTTGTACTAACAGAAAAAGACAGAGGAAAGTGACTCACAGTTACCATAAACAGATTTAATGAGTGAGACAATTTTTAAGAAAATGTAAGAACTGTATGAAAATGTCCTGAAGAAAAATATCTTTAAAAAATTGCTAAATAATCCTAGGGCACCTAGAATACTAATAGAATAGAAGGTCAGTGAGCTTGAATCAGGAAAATATGAGCTATATAAATTCCAAGAAGCAATGTAGAGAACTTATATATCCCATATAAAAGTTTCTTTAAATGTGAAAACGGAAGTATTTGAAAACATAATCCTTAAAGTTGTCCAAATTTGATGTAAGTTATAGAATTCAGAAATTCAAGGTCAACCTACCAAAACCAAACTTAAGATAGCAAGAAACTACATTACAACCAAATCTTCACATAATATAGTATCCTCCAGAAAAGGTGTATTTCATAGAGAAGAGACAAAGAATACCACAGGTTTCCCAGCAAAAATGATGTAAACTAGCCCATAAAATGATATGACAAAATGCTGAATAGAAAAAAAAAAAAAAACACTGACAACCAAGAATTCTAATTTATTATATATAATTTTGAAGAATGATGAAAATAGTGCTATATATCCTAAAGCAAGAATTTTTACAAAAAAAAAAACATAGATTTTAAAAAAGAAACTAGGGGAATATTTTTACTTTGTAACACAATCTACCAAGAATTGTAAGACGGCCATTACCTACTGATATGAAGAGAAAAAAAAAAGAAGCCCAAAAATTCTTGTTACATAACTTTTAAACGATAAAATGAATGTATATTTTGAAATGTATTAAAAGTACAAGTTTTTAATGGTCAGTTTATCAAACATTTCCAGAACAGAGAAAATCAACCTGATATAAACATCTTAAGAAACCAATGATAGGCTATGTTCCAATTAATTTTATCAAGCCTGCATTACTCTGATATGAAAACCAGAAAAAAGGCATCCAAATTAAAGCACAAATCATATATCTCATAAATATAGTCCCAAGATTTGGAATAAAACTTCTAAGAAATTTAAACCTACCACATTAAAATATTCTTAACCAAGTATATTTATTTTATATTAGAAATACAGGCGATTTGTACAAACAAGGAGGTCTGTTCATACTTTTTCTATGCACAATCGTAGTGGATGCTCTCTCTAGCCAGGTTGGTTACATAAATACAGAAGATGGAAAAGAAAGAAAGAAGTTATCTTGGTTAGAGAAGGAAAAGACTATGTGACTATGTATACACAAAATCTGCAAGTGTTTAGAAAAGTCTGTAAGGACAGTGTGTGAATTTAAGAGAGTCAGAGAATAAAAAAAATAAGTTAATATAAATATTTTGAAAGCTGATTTTAAAAATAACTTTTACAAACAGGATCATGAAACATGATATACACAGAGACAATTTTAATAAAATATGTTCAAGTTATATACAGTGAAAATGGCAAAGTGCTGTGAAAGAGGAATGACATAAATTGAAGGATAATTTCAAGGAACAGAGAGAAACACTGTTAATCTCAGAAGTCCCCTAAATCATCCTGTTGATTTGACACATTCCTCATGAAAATATTCTTAACCAAGTATGTTTATTTGATAAAAATAAACTTTTTGTAGAAATGCATGTATTTATTGTAAAATATGTAGAATTTCCACTGATGTAGACTTTAAAATAAAAAACAGGGGCCAGCAAGATGGTTCAGCGGTCTAAAGAACATGCTTAGGAAAGCTTAGATAACCGCAGAGACTATGGTTCAATCCCAGGCACCACATGCTGCGCCAGCCCCATCCCCAGGGGAGACTGAGCCAACCATAATACAGAAAAATAAATAAATTAAATTAAATTAAATTAAAAATAAAAGAACAAAATTGGTAGAGTAATCACCCCATGAGTATAATTAATTGATTTTTTAAAATGATGATGTCAAAATATTAAATGAGGAAAGTGCAGTCTTGTCTGGAAATAGTGCTCAAACATCTGTGCTGTTGCAGAAACATGAATTCAGAAATCCGGCAAGATAGCTCAGAAGAGTAAGCACCTGCTTAGGCAAGCGCAGGGACAGGGGTTCCATCCCTGGGACCACATGCCATGCTGGTTCCACCTCCTGGACATGTTGATCTGGTGATGGAGTCTGGATGTGGTGATGCATGCCTGTATTCCCAGCTGCTGGGGTGAGACTGGAGAATCACTGTAAGTCTGAACTTTGGAGTGAGACCCTGTAGCAAAGAGGAAAAAAAAGAAAATGAAAGAAGGAAAGAAGGAAGGAAAAGAAAAGAAAAAAGAAAAGAAAAATGAAAGTAAAGAGAAAAAGAAAAGAAAGGAAAGGAAAAGAAAAGTGAATTCAGAACCTCACAATCCTTGTGGTTTAACACTGCAGGACCTACTAGACACATTCCACAGGAGATCTTAGGCACATATGAAAGAGAAGGCAGAAACTGTAGCTGGTAAACAGCACATGAGGAATCATAGCTGCACTGTGCTGTAGAGTCTCACAACATGTTTGTATTATACAGTTTGTACCATTTGATCAGCATCCTTCACATTTATTCACTTCTCAATGCTGGCAATTGAATATTTGAGACAAGAAAGAAAGAAAATAGAAGAAAAGGATAGGAGAAAATAAAGAGGCCCCAATCAACTCAGCTATTCCCCTCCTGGCTATTTATTTAGATGAAGCAGAAACATCAAATCAGAGAAATATATGCAGATTCATGTTTATGACAGCATAATTTGTCTTATCCAAATCTTGGAAATAACCCAAATGCCCATCAACAGAGGAATGGACAAAGAAGATGTGCTATTTTTACACAATGGAGTATTACTCAGCCGTAAAAAAGATAAACTTGAGGCTTTTATAGGTAATTGGTTCCAACTAGAGATCATAATCATAAGTGAAATTACTGAGACCCATATGTATAAACATCATATTATCTTCATAGTGCAAGAATCTGAAAATGTAAATAATCTGAAGGACACACTACATACTTTGATAAACCAGTTGTTCAAAGGGAAGGAACAACTGGGATGAGGGAAAGGAAAAAGAAAGAAGGAAAGGAAAAAATATATATAAATATACACAGGATAGCTTGATAATTATATTGCTGATTTATACTGTAAAGAAAAGTGGATGCTTGTTTTTTTTTCTTTCCTTTTATTTTTAAATCAACTTTACATGCTGATATCTGGTAATTTGAACTAATTTGAAGACAACCATTTGCAATATAACACTCATTTTTTAATTCCTACCATTTTGTTTAGTGAAATTAGGTGTCATTTCTAATGTTTTTATTTTTACTAGTTTTTATTCTTTTAAAATACAACAATTACAAAAAAAAAAGACATGAGGGAAGAAAAGAAAAATTCTCTTACTAAATATATTTATCAATGCAAACTCTTCAAAGCTAAAAGTGAATTTAATCATCTCCCTTTTCAGTTTATAGTCTCTAAATCTAGAGTCTTTTTATTTATGTTAATTACCTTTATAAGGTAGGGTCTTGTGTAGTCAGCTTTTGCTAAAGAAGCTTCTTGCTAATTGACCTAAACATAGTCACATACAGCTTGTCAAAGAGTACAGGTTACCACTTAATTAAACACAGTTCTTAAGGAATGAAAATGATTTTGAATACGGTGATGTCAATAATGAGGTTTAGAGGAGAATTCAGTTGAACACTTTGAAGACTGGCACCTTATCTGTCATCTGGATCAGTGGCAAAAATACAGATGGTGAATAATACGTGTTTCATATCCTGTTAAACAAAAGAAAAGAAGTAATAGAAAATGTGCATTAAGGGATATAGTACAAGGAATTGGTTTATACTATTGTAGAACTTTCTTTTAGCTATGTAAAAACAAACTTCTTATAGCAGACGATCAGGGTGGGGAGCACAACACTGCCTGAAACAAAATAATTGTTATATTCATGGGAAGAATTTCTTCATAACAGGAAACCATGGGGGACTTAACAGTTCTTAGCTAACTGAATCAGTCCTTCCCAGATTATGTAGGTTAGTTGTGCTCTCTTAAAGTCAACTGACTTCGAACTTCAATCACAGCTACAAAATACCTCCCCAGTAGAAGCAACAACTGTATGGTCATGATTGAGGCAGTACCTAACCATCCACCGTGATGTACAAAATTGACATCCATATTCAATGGATATTCAGTTCTTCCAGTTTAGAAAACATACTAATTCCCAACTAAAGATAACAGTGGTGTGATTCTACCTAAAATGATACATCTTACAGCTAAAAGCAGGGGAGACATTTCCTCATTACACAATGATGCAAAGCCCTCACACAATGACTAATTCCCTGTCTTCCATCCGGGAACTTAAGTACTAAGATTTAAATTTAACATTTAACATTTTGGGTCATGACACAGAAATAAGAGAGAGAAGGACATAAAAATACTGTGTTTATTTATGCAAATTAGAACAGAATAAGAGCTAATCAAGGTATAATAAAAAGAATTCTTTAAATTGGAACAATCAGAGAGAACTGTGTGGGCACGCACGCATTGAACACACACGCAGGCACACACGCACACACACATCTTAAATAATTGTGGAGGCTGAGAAAGTCCAAAATCTGACAGGCTGCCCTAGGAACCTAGAGATTTCATGTATAGTTGAAGTTTAGGTCAAAAGCAGAATTTCTTTTTGCTCTCCAGAGAATCAATCTTTGTCCTATTATGACTTTCAGTTGTTTGGATAAAACCCACTAATGTCCCTGGCAAAAATCTACTTTACTCAAAATGCACCCTTTGTTTATGAGTTTACTTATGAATCTATCTATCTATCTATCATCTATCTATCTATCTATCTATCTATCTATCTATCTATCATCTATCTATCTATCTCTATTAGTCACTTTCTTGGCTCAGGGACACAATGCCTTAAACCTTCAAGTTCAGGAGAGACATTTATTTGAGATCACAACTCCAGAGTATTCAGGCTATGAGAGACTGACTGAGTTCAAGGCAGAAAGAGCAAGGTGGGAGTTTGGGGTGAGAGAAAGCTGTTCAACAGATGGCTGGCGAGAGGGAGAGCCGGCAGAGGGATCTGAGACAAGAGTGCTCCCTTCCAGATTGTGCTCCAGAGACAACCTCTTAATTGGATATTGGGGATTAATTTACTGATGAGTATAGAAGTTTATGATTCATTCACCTTCTGAACATGAGACTTTTGGGGATGTTTTAGATCTAAACTTTTGACACTCTCCTTTTTGTGTGGTGCTTAGGATTAAATCCCGAATCTGTCACCTGCTAGGCAAGGATTCTGCCACTAAGCGACACCGCCAGGCCATATCCAGTGATTTAGACGTTACTTTCAGCTAGAAAGTAATGACACCAGTCTTTGAGAATACAGCCTAACTAAAAATGTAAGCATTATAGCCAAGTCCTATCAAAGTGACATAGAAAGTCATTCATAAAACTGAACTACCAGGGCTGACAAGATAGCTCAGCAAACTAAGTGCCTACTTAGGCAAGTACAGGGACTGGAGTTCAGTCCTTGGTACTGCATGCTGCGGTACCCTGGGTGCCAGTGACTAAGGTCACACATGCTTTTGATCTCAGCACTGGGGAGGTTGAAAACAGGAGGATTGCATGAATCTGAGCTGTGTAGTGATACCCTGTGCCAAAAAAAAAAAAAAAAAAAAATAAATAAATAAATAAATAAATAAATAAATACCCTTAACTACTAAAGTCCTCCTTTCTGCTACTGGTCATGTGATGACAGTTGGTGATTATAACTCCTTCTTTCACTGGCATTCCACATGGCTTTTGCCCTCAGCAATTAATTCAGCTGCTTGTGGTACTTTGCTATTTGACGTTCCTCTAATTCTCAAACCGGAAGAGTCTGAGCCATTATAAATCCTAGTGGACATTGAGCTTTGAAATTTTCTGTAGTCCTTTTAAGCACTCACGGTACTTTTAAGAGGCCTTGTAGGCCATTTTATGTGCTGGACTCAATGTTTCTCACACTGTGCAGTAGTGTTATGTTTTGAATCTAAATGTCTCCCTATAGCTCATGTGTTGATGACTTGATCCTTAATCCAGCAGTGTTCACCAGGGGTGAATAGTGATGATATTGATTTCATCTTTCACTGATGGATTTATAGATGAAGAGCATGATGGGGAGAAGACGGAATTTAGCAGGTGGGGTACACTTGAAAGCAATGGGTCATGGAAACCTCACTGTAGCCTGTCTCCATCCCCTTTCCCTGGGGTTTTCTCTCTGCTTCCTGGCTGCCATGAGGCTATCAGCTTTAATCCACTAAGGCCTTCTGCCATTGTTACTTGTCTCACTGCAGACCCATAGCAATGGAGTTAGCCAACGATAGGCTGTTACCTCTGAAACCATGATAAAAAGGAAACGTTTTTCCTGTCAGGTTACTTTGTCACACCAGTGGAAGTGGATGAAAGCCACTGGATATCCAATTTTCCTTAGGAGTTATCAGCAGTCACTGCTGCTAATATTGTCATGCTGTCTCTGTTGGCAACTGGTTCAAAGGCTCAAAGCCCAGCGTGTGTGATGGCAGTCTAACCTGCCTCAGTGGCCTTTCTTATCTTTTTAAGACTTCTAGACCTACAGTGGTGCAACACAAAGCAATAAATAGCTTTGTTGGTATATCAGTGCAGTGAAATTATGCGGAATTACCCTAAATTCTACCCGTTGATTCATACACATTGATGCTGGCTAAGAGAGAATAGCATTGACATTCCAGATGGGTATTTTAGAACACAGGAATACTACCCCAGCCTTACTAAGCATTGCCACCTACATGTACTACTGTAACTAAGGCTTCAGGACCATTATTTTTCAAACCATCTGCTTGCACACAATGAAGAACAGAGCAGCACAAGTGAATTTCATGGGAATAGTCTATTGTGACACTTTATCTGAAAGAAATGAGAATCTCTGTCAGACACAGTGCTTTTCTGAGTATAGTGATGGTGAATAAGGTTTTGTAGGCCCATGGATAGAAGTTTTGGCAGGAACATTATATGCATATAAAGAAAATTTATATCCATAGTTCCTCTTCCGGTAAGGATAAAATGGTACATTTTTCATGATGGAAGTGGTCCAATGTAATCAACTGCTTTCAGGCAGCTGGGTAATTACTCCAGAGGATAATGCCAGTTTGCACACTCAACATTGCCATAGTGAGGCTATATTTGAGAGTGTAACCCATACACATTTCCCCATCCTTGCCCTTTTGATCATTTTCTTTATTAGCCTCTTAACCAATGACAGAGATCACTGAGGAATGAAGTTGAATAGTACTCATAGGACAGGTAATCCCATATCCACTTGGTTATTTAAAATATCCTTTCGTGATAATTCATAAGGACCAAATGTATTCCAATTATTTTCTCATTCAAGGTGTATCCACATGGTTCCCTAGACTTTCTTGAGTTCGATTATCTAGTATTTTCCTTCCAGTTCCCTGAATATTCGGCCTAACCAATGGAACAGATCACAAATCAAGACACACTATTACATCTGTTTTTCTTTGTAGACATAATTAACATCTATGTGCATTGCCTGAAAGTATGTCACCTTGAAATGTTTTTTTTCATCATTGTCCTTCAAGAATGTCCCCAGAAGTAGAATTTAGTGATACTGTGGTCTGTCTTTAGATCACTTATGTGTATGATACAGAATCAACTGTAAACCAGGGCTAAGTTTTCCTTCTTTATTCCATGGGTAAGATAAAAGACAGCTTTTGGTCACAGGTGTGAGCTTGAAAGGAGAAGGCATGTCACAAAAGTGAGGGACCAAGGGTCATTGAAAACCCCTGACTGAACTAATTTGTTTTATCAGGATCTGCTCAAGAATAATCATGTAGCATAAACTTTGTGGTTTAGTGAGTTATAGAATTCTAGTTCATGGTGCACAGCTCAGGCCATGTAGAAATTTGGTCAGGGTGATTCAAAATTGGGTATTGACTTTCTTAGTTCTTATAAACACTAAGCATTCTGAGGTAGTTCTCATATTTTTGCACAGTATCTCACTATGTAGTTCATACAGACTTCAAATTTGCAAGGATCCTTCTGCCTCAGCTTCACAATTGCTGGGATCATAAGCATGTGCTGGTTTCTCAGCTGGAGCATAGATATGCACAAAATAGTGGAGTTTTATTCCACAATTTTAAAGGTTTGACTCATGATTCGTCTATAGGGAACACTCAAAGTCTTCTGAGAGCATCTCCACTTGCTCCTGCTTCTTCTGTGATATTGGATCTGCTGGATCATCTAAGCCAAGCAGCAGAACAGCTCTTTAAGAGTCTTCACTTGTCCAAAACTGGAACTTTTTGGGTGTCCATTTATCAAATGAGTAGCATTAAAATAGGAATGTGTTACTCATAGAAAGTCTGAACAGTCCAACTATGCCCTATATTCTTTTATAAACGGAGGACAGGCCAGATACCAAAACTAATCTTTCCCTCTAGAAGAGAGGTTCTCATGCTTCACACTACTTGACCCTAAAGACCATGCCTAGAATCCCCGGTACTTCTTGCACAGAAGTTGTCATCAACATGTTATTGATGGTATGTATTTGCATAATGTTTTGTGAAAGGTAGACGTCATCAGTATTCCTGTGGACTAAGTTAATGCATAGGTTTGGAAAGCTGATATTCTCCCAAGACAGGTAAATGAAGGTATACTGTTGTCATTGACACTTGAAAAACACATGAATTCTGATATTCTTTCCTCATAGATAGAGAGGAAAGTGGTTTCCTAAAGAGTATCTGTACGCAAGATATTGTGGAATGCTTTAATTTGCTCAAGCAAGGAAAAGCACATCTGGAACAACAGCTGCAAACAGAGTCACCAGCTGGTTATGTTACTGTACTGTTATCTTCAGGATTCACCAGTCTTCAGCACAGCCCAGTAAGTGAATTGATGGGGATGTAAGACTCAAAACGCCCTCATCTTTCAAGTTGGCTGTGGTGGCACTAATCTCTGAAATAGCTCTAGGAAAATGAAATCTTTCATAGTTTTTTTAGTCAAAGGTATATCTGCTGTCTTTCACTGACCTTCTGTTTTTTACACTGATAGTTTTCATCACACAAATCAGGGTGCCAAGTGGAGATTCTGCACTTTGCCAAGTGTAACCATAACACACTTTCTATAACAACTGAAATAAACATAGGATACATTCAGGATCCACTAGGCCCACTGTGATAGTAAGACGCAAAGCAGAAGTAAAATCATGTTGACCACTTGACTTCCCAAAGCCCTTTCTCTGGTGAACTGCAGTGTAGGTTTCCAAGAGTTAATATCTTTTCAGAATCAGTATTAGCTAGCCAGGCGTGGTGGCTCACGCCTGTAATCCCAGCACTCGGGAGGCTGAGGCAGGAGGATCGGTGCGAGTTCGAGACCAGCCTGGGGTACAAAAGTGAGCTCAGGACCAGCCTCAACTGCATAGCGAGACCCTGTCTCAAAAAGACCCAAAAAAAAGAATCAGTATTAGCTAATCTATGAGAAGTGTGATTGTTTTCCCAAAGCACTGTCATCTTTGTAGTTGACTACATATTCCTTATAGAAAGGGTGGGAGGAAGATTAATGCTATAAAGTATTGACACAGAAGAAATATCCTTTTCTCAGGGAACAGAAGCTCATTTTCTTTCAAGGAATTCTGTATTGGTAAACTTTAGCTCTCAAGACTTAGTTGGAGCATAGGTCCAAGGTATATACGAGATGGATACACAGAGATAAAGGACTTTTAGGGGCCACAAGCCCAGATCTTCCTGGATTGCATGGCTAGACATTTAAATAGGGCCTACAGGGCTGCAAGTACATGGGGGGCCAACACACAATGGTCTTCCCTTGTCCTCCCCACGCTCTGACTTATTACTAAGGTTGACCCTAGGGCCAGTCACGCAGCACTGAGCCTCATCTTTTCCTGTTCTCTGCATGAATTCCTGCTCAGACCTCCTTCCTTTGTCCTTTATCTTTACTTTCCAGTTCTATCAAGAACAATAAATAACAAAAGCTTCACTTGGATGCTATTTTTCTCTGAAGCTCTTTCTTGCTGAAGGGATATTTTACATATCTTTAGTACAATGCCATGTCATGGACGACCAGTGGTCTCTTCACCAATAAAATCTGTATCATCATTTCTCTTAAATCTAATCAGATAGATCAAATTATAGAACCAAATCATAAAATCTAGAACCAATCCACAAAACTCACTCTAAAATTCTGTCTCTCTTAAACTCTTTCTGGTACTATGTAAAATTTAGCCGAGGAAACAAAGCCAGGAGGAGATATATGTTAAGATATGTATTATGAGATATGCCAACATATTAAAATATTTATTAAAAGGATGCAACTTTAGGGTAATTCCATAATTTTTTTTAAATTTAAATTTTATTTATTATTTCTTTTTCTTATTTCAGAACTTTTTTTTTTTTTTTAATGGCCGGCTCAGCCTGCACTGAGGGCAGGGCTGGCGCAGCATGTGGTGCCGGGGATCGAACCGCGGTCCCTGCAGCCTCCTAAACTTTCCTAAGCAGGCGCTTTAGACCACTGAGCCATCCTGCCGGGCCCCGGTAATTCCATAATTTGGAAACTTTAGACACCATGTGAAATTTCTATCCATAGGTAGAATTTATTCTTTCTCTTTGAAGTCTTATTTCTGCTTTTATTTAAGGTCTTTTCAGATTGAAAAGGCAAGAGAGATTTCTTAGAGTAAGTTCTTTTACTAAAATTGTACTGATTATGCACATTAATTTATACCTAGGCAAGTGAATGTCTCAGAATATGGTTCAAATTAACACCACAAAAGAGAGAAGAGTGAAGAATTGAATTGTAAAAAAAGGTACCTATTTCCCATGAGCCGGAGTGTACAGTCTTCAGGGTTGGAGGGCAAAGGAAGTTGAAAAGCCTTTTCTGCTAAGCTGATAAAGTGAGATGACCTAGTTACAGTGAACACAGAAACTGGACACTAAGACGTTTGCTGGCATATAATTGACATCGCTCACATATTCGAGAACAACCACACTATGGCGCCCCTAGGAGGAATTTTCCAAAAATTCTCTGAATCTCCTTACAGAAATATGTCACTGCAGAGGGACACTGACTCGTGAAGATGACTGTTTCTCTCTAACTCATCAATAATACTTCCAAATTTATGGGGGGGGGGAACGGATACTGTCCTATTGTAGGGTAAATTTCTAAGCTGAAGCATTTTGTATAGCAGGATAATTGGACTTTTAGGCATTTGATGATAGGATAAATCTGTGAAATTTGTTGAAAGTTCACTTACTGTAGGAGTGTACAAGACAGAAGCAGTGGAAATGTGATTTAAAAAGTTAACATTTCTTTTTTCACTTGACGAATTTCTAGCTTTAATAGTACGATGTTATGCAGAATTCTAATCCTTAATGAGTAGATTCTGAAAAGTGATAAGAATAACAAACGGAGTTAAATTTGAGATACATACAAATTTAAAAGGGAAATAGATTATTTATTCACATAGGAAAATTCACCAAAAATATACTGAAACTACAAAAGAACTTTCAAAAACGTTGAACACATGAAAAATTAAATCTGATGTATTTTAAGCAACTAACAGGTGTATATTGCAAAACAAAAGTTAGTAAGGTCACCTTAAGTTTCATTACATATTATCTTTGTATAGGGGCCATGCTAATAGTCTCTGTATAGTTCCAATTTTCAGTGTATGTGCTGCTGAAGCAAACACAGGTTGAGTTTTATTACGGATTGTATATATGCAAGAAAAAGGTCATGGGGCATCATTACTTCATTTTATAAGATAATTCTGATAATATACAATTATCTACAAAGATATGATTTTATATATAAATACTTTATAATACAGCTTGCCCATAGAGTACTCTATTTTTGATGAACTCAAATTACTTCACATGTCCTACACATAATATTTATTCTGTTATCATCTTGTTAGCTAAATTACGTGATATGAAACAGGGAAATATTTTATCCCTACAAATTCTGCAATAGGCATATTAAATGGAACTTATCACTCACAGGCCATTCTGGTCAGAGCCTGACATTTATTTCAGGCATAATAAGCAGTCTATATATCAAAATGAATTCTTTCTAACCACTGAACTGCTTGCTGAATTACAATTTCCCAGTTGGGACTCTGTTTAAAGACCTGTTTCTACCTGCACAGTTGGCCCACGGATTAGCTTCTTAGTAATGTTTATCTGCTCTAGTAAATAAACCTCCATCAACAGTGTTTATGTTCTAGGGGCCGGGGAGATAGCTCAGGGGCACAAGTGCCTGCCTGGCAAGTGCAAAGTCCTGAGTTTGATCCCCGGTTCAAAAAAAAAACAAAATGCTTATGTTCTCAATGAAACATGAACCTGGGCTGTATCACTCAAATTGTACAAAGTAGAATTTTTTCTATAAGTCATATATATATATATATATATATATATATATATATATGAATTATATGTACAATCTCTATGTGATCAATGTTCTATTCAGGTGTACAAGTTAAAAGAAGATCAAGAAAAAGAAAGAAAGCACAGCTGTTTTATAAATCTTTCGTAAAGATTTCTTTAGATGAATCTCAGAAAATAATTGTTTCCTTGGATGTTTAGTGATATCATAGAATATATTTAAAACATTTAGGATATGTAAAAGATCTTTATTTTTATTTTTATTTTGTCTTTTTGAGACAGGGTCTCGCTATGCAGTTCAGGCTGGCCTTGAGCTCACTTTTGTAGCCCAGGCTGGTCTAGAACTTGCACCAATCCTCCTGCCTCAGCCTCCCAAGCACTGGGATTACAGGCGTGCGCTACCATGCCCGACTCTGTAAAAGATCTTTAAAGAGAGGATCCATGTGAAAAAGATTTAAGTGGTACCTGAAACTACATGAAGAACACATTTTTCTAAGTATTTACTTCATAGAGTTCGATATAGGTATTGTGTACCCTTATCTTTTTGTCATTGTATGGTCATTATAAGATAGCCACATTATTTTAACTTTATAGTAGTACTTAAAAGAATTTCTAAAGATATCTACATCATATTAAATGATATATTTTTTTTATTCTAGGTAAACGGGTTGTTGAAACTGACGTCATTTTTTTCATGACTGAAGTTTTCTCGTTCTTGACACTGACCTGTACTTTTCTCCTGTGTTTCACACAGCACAAAGATTGTAGAGGGTAATGAAGGCGCTGGCTGACCAGAACCCACTGTTGCTCTGTAGTATTTCTACAGATCTACCCAGCAGTCACTGTGAAAGCATGATGAGCTAAGCATACACACACCATGCTCTTTTTTTGGGAAGTTTCTTTAAAGAGCATTGTGTCTCAAGAGACCACCATCCCATGTAAGAATGTAGTATATTTTCTCACACTTTCCACTTTCACCATTTAAAGAGGAATTGTATTTGAAGTCTACCCTCTGCTTTGTCTTCTTTATCTCATTAAAGTTGAAGGGATGCCCAGAAAGAAGGAAAACAGAAACAAAACAACACACAAAGAACAAACTCACAGGACAGAAACAAACTAGCCAGCGCCGCTTAGCGGAGATTTGCCCAGGAACTTCATCCAGTGTTGCACTGGCTTCAGCCATGCGCACTGTTCCGGTGGATCAGTGGCATGACAAATGCCACTCTAACAAATATTTTTAAGAAAATCTAATCTTTGACTTCACAGAATCCTTCTTTATTCTGCTAGTATCCGTTTAAATGATTTAGCTTTGTTGTCTTTGACATTCTTCTGTCAAGATCTATAGTAAATAACCTTTCAAAAAATAATTTATTGAAATGTCTGTTAATGTCAGTCTTCATCCTATTGTGACAATCGCTGTCAAAATAGCACACAGTAGACACTGTGACAAGTCTATACTGCAGCCACCCATGTGGGAGGCTTATTTTGTCCTTTGATCTTTCCATCTGACGAGTCCCTGTTGAACCTGAATGAGTGACTAGACAGGACAGAAGGTGGGAGCCAGTGCTGACTCTCAGCGGCAGCTCCTGCAGCACCGCGTTTGCGGAGTCCATGCTGGTGTGAATCTTAACGCATTGCAGGCACGAGCCTGTTGTGACTTGCGCTTGCCTTTCTTCAATATGGTTTTCAAACTCCTGATTTATCACTCGGGCATTTGACGGAGCAGAGGAAAAAAATCAAGAGTAAAGCTCAGTGACAGCTAACAATTTTCTCTTCCCCCAAAGCTTTTGTAGGTTTGCCTGCGGGGGTTGATTTTCAGTTATGTGACTGTTAATTAGAAATGTTATATGAGCCCTCCGAAATCAAATCAAATGTAATCTAGTTTATGTCACCTGTGGTTTGCAATGGTAGGGTGAAAGGATCAATTTACAGCAATTAATGAATAACAGCCTCAGGGACTGTCAAAGTAATTTGCCTCAGAGAAGACTTCCCATTCCAGATTAGTAAAATACTTCCATAAACACACGGAAAACCCAATCAGGGTAGAGTATTTCTGTAGCTCCAGTCATATGTTGAAATCCTAACCCCAAGGTGAGCCACTATTTGAAGACAGCGTCTTTGTTACGTGGTTAGGTTTATTAAATGGCATTATCACCCATGTAAGAGAGAACTCAGGGAGTCCTTTTCTGTTTCCTGCAAGTGAGATGACAGCAAAAGGAAGAACTTTCATTAGACACAGAATCTTCTAGAGCCTTGACTTTATGCTTTTCAGCCTCTACCAGACTGTCAAATAAATTGCTGTTCCTTAGAAACCACCCAGTGGATGTATTTTGTTGTAGCATTTCAAATGGATTAAGACATGTGACGCTCCTTAACTAATATTAGTTTCAGAAGAAAGCCATTCTTGCTTAAAAGTAAGCATAGATACAACAATTAATATTTGGTTTGTTTGTATTAGGTAAGTGCATGAGTGTTTTACATAGGTTAGATGTTAGGACTACTATTAAGTGTTTTCCTAGCCTTTCAGTCACAGAACAGATCACAATGAAAACTAGATTAGGGTCTTAATGTGCATCGAATCAGACAGTGATCCTGGAGAACACCATTAGTGCAGTCACACAAACCATCTGAAAATGGGAAATTTTAACTAGAGCTTAAAAAGATGTCACATCAACACTAAGAGTAACTACCTTTCTTAGTCTTTTAAGTGGTAATTTTATTTTATTGAGTACAGTGTGCAGGAGTCAAGTGATATATATTTTTTCTGGTCTGTTTATAGCTCAAAAAATCAAGAAATGTAATTAAAATCTGTTTGTGTGTCTGCCTCTCTACTAATTTCATTTTTTCTCATAGGTTCTTTTAATATTTCACTTTATATAGTCTGCATTAAAATATTACTATTTTATTACTTTTTAGTATTGGTCACTTAGTATGTACAAGGCAATGTGAATTTTTGTACTTGGATATGTATTATGTACTAATCTAATATATGGTCTTTTCCTTCATTCACTCAACATTTTAACATGCTGTTTGAATATTTGTTCAGTAAGTTTCATTTTTTTTTTAGTATTGTTTCCCTTTGTTGTCAGCTGCCCTGTAACTATGGCCATCGTTTGCTGAGCTAGAGGGTTTGTTAAATGCCCTATATGCAGCGTATCCTTTAATTCTTCTCAGTCCTGGGAGGCAAACCCTATTATGGTCTCCTTGTCGGACTAGGCACAGAGAGGTCAAGCTCACATCACAGAACTAGCAAGTGGTACTCCCAGGATGTACACTCAGGACCATCCTGCTAGTCACCATGGCAGCACTGCTTCCCCAAACATCTTGCGACACAACTACATAGAGATGAGTGGTTCATTGTGTCACTTGCTATTGTTTACCCATGAAAGACATTTGGACAGTGATCTCTTTCTCTTCTCTCCTCTTCCTGAAATATATGCCACCTCTTATTTTCCCTCAGGAATATTTTTACAATATTCTCTATTAACTAACAAAATTTTTCATCACAACTTACAAGGTAACAGGATACGACATGGTGATTTGGACACAAGCCTCTTAAAAATAGTTGTATAACTTAAATGAATGACTCTAAGAGAAATAGTTCAGATGGGCTCTTGGGAGAAATGTATCATATACATGGACATCTTTGAGAAAACATTATATTATGATAGCAAATACTGAAATTTTATA
This sequence comes from Myocastor coypus, assembly GCA_004027025.1. NCBI lineage: Eukaryota > Metazoa > Chordata > Mammalia > Rodentia > Myocastoridae > Myocastor > Myocastor coypus. The sequence continues at coordinate 38,974 of PVJA010008808.1, read as the reverse complement.
ACAGAAATGCAAAAAAGTCATCTTTCTTCTTCCATGACTTGTTTTAAATATTGTCACAAAAGAATGATTTTCTTTGTCTCTTTCTTTCTTTCTCTCTTCCTTCCTTTCTCTCTCTCTCTCTCTCCCTTCCTTTCTTTCTTTCTTTCTTTCTTTCTTTCTTTCTTTCTTTCTTTCTTTCTTTCTTTCTTTCTGTACAGGGTCTCACTACTAACTCATAGTGATCCTCCTGCTTGTACCTTCCCAGTGCTGGGATTAAAAGAATGATTTTCTTCAGATGTTTGTGTGAAAAGCACTGTGATAAAAAAGTCATTTTATGCAAATTACAGGATATTCGTAAAAATAAAGTAAACATGCAAATAGGAAAAATGCTAAATAAAAGCTTCATATTTGTCTTCTTCCCCTTATTCCATATACTGCCTAAACAGCATGGATTCCAATATTGCTCACTATCATAAATATATCTTCTGGCAAATGTAATTATTTTCACATTAATGTCTCATCTTCTCATGTTCTTATTGCTCATTTACCTAACTCTAGTAAGATCATCTTTACTAACTTCTTGCTTATAGCCACTCAAATCATCAATCACTGATCACTCTAGCAACAAATTAACCTTCCACACAACAAAGATGTCATCATGTCACTCATCTACTCAGCATCAGGTCTAAATGCTTCCACAAAGACTTGATAGTTATTCTACCATGTGTCTCCCTTAAATCATTCATGTTTATCAGGATCACAGAAGGATAAAACATAAGGGAGATGCTTTAAGACACTAAGACAGGCAATGATTTTCTTGAGTCACCCCAAATCATAAAAGAAAATATCACTAAAGGGGATGACACTGATCTAAAAAGCTTCAGGGCATAGAAAACCATCAACAAAGTGAAGAAACACCCTAGAGAATCATAGAACATACTCAGCTACTTTTCATCTGGCAAAGGCTTAATATCCAGAATATATTCCATATTCAGAAATTTAGCAATTAAGAAACAAAGAAGCCAATTCAAAACAAGAAAATAATCTCAAGAGACACATCTCAAAAAAGAGGTACAGAGCCAGCCTCAGAACTCAGCAGACTGAGGCACCGGCTTAGGCAGAGCTCAACTGCAGGGGTTCCATCCCTAGCTGGCCATGCAGGTGCAGGCCCTATCCCTGTGGTGTGCTGAGACAGAGATTGACAATGGGTGCTGTGGCATGGACCTGTAATCCCAGCATTTTGAGATGCTGAAGACAGAAGGATCACTATGAGTTGGATCTACACAATGAGACCCTGTAGACTCTGTATCCCCTGTCCTAAATGCATTCAAAAAATAGAGGTTCGAAGAACCAATAAATATATTTAAAAATTGTTAAATATCAGGCTGGGCAGATAGTTTAGCAGATTAAAGTGCCTGCTTAGGCAGATTTGAAGGCTGGGGGTTCAATCCCCAGCATGCCCTGCCAGCTCAGGCACTCTGAAATGGTGACTGAGACTGAGTGTGGCAACATGCACCTGTAATCCCAGCGCTTAGGAGCCTGAAAAACAGGAAGGAATAGTACAAGTCCCATCTGTGTCATAAGTCCCTGTGATCCCTGTAGACCCTGTAATAGATACATAAATAAACAAAACTTGCTCAATACCATTGCTGATCACAGAAATGCAAATCAAAACTAATAAGATGCCAATTAATGTGATTGCTATCAAAAAATTTTTTTAAAAACTTTAAAATTAAGCAATATTTGAGTTGATGTAGAGAAAATGTCAAAAAGTTACTTTACGTATTAGCTCTAAGCTCTGAAAAACATTGCATGTTCAAGTGGAAACTAGAACATTGAGCAGCAACACTTGGGCATAGTTCCTCTCTCACTGATACCTAAAGTATAAATTTAATTTTAAAAACAAATACACACAAACTGCATTTAGAGACCTTCCTTCCTGAAGATCTCAGTACCCAAAGATAAGATTCTAAGTCTATGGTCATCAGAGTAGATTCTGGTTGCAATAGAAAAGCAACAGCTCAACTTCTCGGCTCTGGACTGATCCATAACCTGGTGGTTGGAGAGAGCATGATACTTATGAATAAAGCTATAAAAATGTTATACTTCCACCAATTTCATTATAACACAGACAGACTTATTCTCTGTTGCCATTTTTGCTGTTCCTCCACCATGAACTGGATGCTCTCTGACTTGTGCCACTCAGCCTTGGAGCCAGTTGAATATGGACTGAAACTTCCAGTAACGGTGAATTGAATAAATCTTTTCTTCCTTCATTTTTGGTGTCATGTGTTTGTCACAGCAATGACAGAAGATTAACTGAGACAGAGGGTATCTACATGTCCACATATAAAAAAAAAATTAGACTAAAAATTTTACTGTAAAAGTCAAATTGTTTAAATGAAAAACATTATAAAGACATCCTTAATTTTACCTTTTGGGTTACAAAACAAAATTTATACTTTGAAATAGAACAAAGAGGATAAAGTGTTAAAAAATTTATACTTTTCATAAATCATCTTTTACAACATATAAAATACTCATGGAGTTATTTAGTATTGTATAGTATTACATAACTACATTGTGTCATATGTGATTTTAGCACAAATGCCTAATTTACATTTTTTTTAATCAAAGCTTTCCCGTTATTTAAAGCTAATAGAATTTGGCTTGAGGATTTCATATGGGAACCATTTCTGAGCAATAAAATGAAAACAATAACTATGGGAATTAAGCATGTATTCTAATTGATGGGAACCACCTTGTGAGAGTAATATTGTCCCGATGCCATCGAGTTTCCCATAGAAACATGAATTCCAGAAGGAGCTTACAACTGCTTGGGTATTTATTCCTTCTTTATCTCTCCGGTAAAATCAATAGTCATTTCTCCATGGTATGTCGTTACAATGACAACGAAATAACATTTTTCATCGTATTTACTAAACTGGTCTTTTAATTTTGAATGCTAATCCAAAAACAGTAGGTAGGCACTCTGAAGAACATAATTATAAAGTAATATCTGCAACACAAACACAACCTGTGGTGCTCACTCAGGAATTTAAATTTCATGCAAAGGCTGCAGGTGAGTGGCAGCTCACTGCACGTGCACTGATGTTCAAAATGCCAGTCATGCATCCTAAATGCTGAATTGATCTGACGGCAGGGGGATGATTGAAATAAGATACGAATTGGCCAGATGATTTAAAATAATGAACCAAACCTTTCCAGAAAGCACAGGAAAAACAAGATGAAACTTGAAATAGTGTTCCTGAGAAAGTGATATGGCTAAACCTTATCTGATTCATCATCCAGATACAAAAAATCCTTGTGAAAAAGCTCCATTGAAAATAAGTACATAGTGGCCTTTGGCCCACAAAGCTGCCTTCTGAGGACAAAAATATCCTGAGGTCACCTCTATTGGAAATTACAAGAGAGAAAAACAAAAATCAAGAGAAAAATCCTTAAAAATGAAAAGCAAAGGAAAGTTCTAATACGTGTGAAAATGTGAGGCTATAGCGTGCTTACAGCCACCACAGAAATTTCCACATTGCTGGTGTTCTGGAGGCATACATTCAGCTCTCAGGATTGTGTAACGCTATTATCCTTGTCTACTTCCTCCTCCTCATGGATACTGACCCCCCCCACACACACACCCAAGGCACGGAGCTCCTTCTGATGCTCTCAAGCACTTCTTTTTTCTTCTCAGATGTAGGAAATAGTTAAATCCACAACCAAAGAAGAAAAGAAGAGATTACTTGCACTTTGCCAAAATAGTGAAAAGCAGTGGGTATCAAAGACCTGACAGGCCATTCTGTGAGTTTCTGAAGTCAGAGGAGCAAGTCAACAGTTCCTTGACATTTTTCTAAGAAAATGTTTGATAATTTTGTTCCCTGCGATTAATCTTCAGATCCCTTGCATTAGGCAGTGTTCTTTCTTCACTGAGCTTCAGTGGTGGATGTTTGTCAGAGTTGACTGATCAGATATGTTGATGGGCTTCGCTGAGCAGCATCGGTCACTAGTCAGGAGAATCCAGCGGACTTATCAGCCAGAGGCGCTCTCATCTGGCAGAGGGATGGGCTGAGGCTGAAGGGAGCTTGTCAGCCCCTGTGCATCCACTGTGCCAGCATCACCCTACGGCTTGGCACCAGAGGAAGGCCAACAAGTGGATGCACCACTCACCAGCTGTCTTACTCTTCTCTCCTTTCTGGGACAAATACCTGACACCCAAAATGAAGGAAGGAAAGGTTTATTTAGCTCCCAGTTACTGGAAATTTCAGTCCATATTCGGCTGGTCCAAGGCTGAGGGGAATAGGGCAGAGAGCATCCAGTCCATGGTGGTGGAGCAGTAACAATCACAATAGAGGCAACGGACCAACCAGGGGAGGAGAGAGCAACCGAGAGAGTTTGCCTCTCTGTCTCTCTTTATATTACATTCAGGTTCTCTGCCTTAGCCTATCCGCCTTAGGCCACACCCATAATCCCAGAGGGACTCAGACCGATAACCCCATCAGTACTAAACCCCCATAATCCCAGTGGATCGTGAGTCAAGTAATTCCAGCAGAAAGCAGACCCATCAGACTATCATTACTAAAACACATAATCCCAGTGGATCATGAGTCAAGTCTGAAACTCTAGAAGTCCCCGCTCCGTGATTGCATGAGGCTTTGGGGAGAGAACTAAACATAAACCGTAACACTAGCATATGATCACATTGTGCTGCTCTCTGGGTTTCATTGTCTTTTATTTAACTCTCTGGCTCTGAAGGAGTCCAACTGAGGCCTGGGTGCAAGATGGAGCTTTGCCTTCAGTGGTCCCTAATTGTACTGCACTGAGCACTGTGTGAGGCTACGGAAAGCAAGCTAAAACTCAGGCAGGAGACACATGCACGCTTCACTGTACTCACTGCTTCTGCACACTAGAGAAAAAGAAATTTACTTTGCAAGTTAATTTATCGAATTTAGGACTCACTAAGAAAATGTACCATGCTAGAAATGAGAAGGGTAAAAGGTATCTTTCAATCTTTATGAATATAATAATCTTAAGGAGTGGGTGCAATAATATCTCCTGGCTCTAATTCCAGATAAGCAAATCCGGACTGTTACGAGCTGCAGAGACACAAGGCAGAGGGACCAGGTACCATACCTGTACTCTGGTCAGATTGATTCTGGCCTTGTAGGGCTACAGCAGGGCTGAGTTCTCCTGCAGCTCAGCTTAGTACTGCATAATGTTGATATTTTGTTCTATTGAGTGACAAAGCATTGTTCTAAAGTCTTCAAATTCAAGTCTTGAAAAACGTGTCACCTGTGACCTAGGCTTTCTTCATTTTAAACTATGCAGTATATTTGATTTGTAAATTAAAGAACTTCATTATCAGTCCCAAGCACTGCATAAATCTTTGTCATGTTTTATGATTTGGAAGATGTATAGTCATACCTATACCAACTGGAAGTGAATATAACAGCATAGAATCTTTGGGTTCCCCATCCCCCCAAGTCCTGTGGAACGGCAAGAATGCACCAGAGTAGAGCAAGATGAACTCATTTGCGTGCAATCCTTACATTCTGTAGCAGGGCAGATGGAGGGATGAGCTACTCAGAGCTCCTTCCATAGTTTTCCCCATTTCTACTTTCCATGTTCCCAGCTTCAGTGTGATGTGGCTTCTCAAAGACCGTTCTTGAAGCTCCTCACAACCTTTGGGTGGCTTTAGATGACTCTGCAGAAGTATGGAGAAGAAAACCAGCTTGGGCAGGTATAGTCCACCCCAGTCTTCATATTTGCTGACCAACGGATTACTGCTGTGACCTTACAGAAGTTCGTCCCCCTCGCCTTGGTGACAGCCAGGTCTTAGAAGCATCACACATTGAAGAGTTTCACTGTGAGACCAGGTGCAGCTCTTCCCTGCGCTGCCTACAGCAGTCTCATCTCTGGGCTTCTTCTGCCTGACACCTTTTCCAGGAAGAGTCCTTTAGCAAATCACGGGCAGTAAGTAATCAGCAACTGCTTTCAAGACTTAACATTTGAACAACTCGACCTCGAACACAGCAAATGTGAAATCTATCTTTTATCCACAGATTTATTTGGCCACCAGCACATCTCATCTTAGTGTTAGCAATTTTTAGTTGTGAGGCAGAAGATGTTTAGGATTTGGAAACCTCTGGAATCCATGGAGTTTAGAGATTGAATTAGCAATATTCTGTGGGAAAAAAAAAATCACCCCTATACTTTAGTAAAACTACACATTTATAACTTTATGATTTATGCCTCTTGAGTATCCACACCACTCACCTGGGTTCTTTGCTTCAGGGTCTCTTATAAGACTGTGCGGTTAGGGATTAGGGGGCTTTGCAGACATCTTGAGTAGTGTGGAATTTACCTCCAACATCATTGGTAGCTCTTGAAGGATTCAGTCCTTTGTATGTCGCTGGGCACCTGTCCTTGCTTGCTGTTGGGCAGTCTACTTGCAGTGGACTCACACTGCACTCTGTCAGTTGAGCTCCTTCAGTAGGCTTTAGGAAAATAGAAAAAAAAGGGTGAGCAAGAGTTTCAGCTAGAGAGAGCAGTAGAATGAAAACTGTAGGATTTCCTAAGGTAACTGGGGGAGTGAAATTTCACCATGTTTATTCCTTTGGTTTAAAGGTGCTAGTTGCAGACCATATTCAGAGGAGAAAGATTTCAAAGGCAGGAAACATGCAGGGGTTAGTGGGATGTCCTAGAGCACATAGCATTCTAGGCAACTTGACCTAAGCATCCTCACTGTCCATAGAGAGTCTTGTTTTTCCATTTTCCTGTCATTGAAACTTTGATTTATGACTTCAGGATCATATTCAGAGTGAATGTTATCTGTTGCTTATTCTATATAATGAACAGAAGCCACTATTCTCATAAATACCACTTAAATGTCAGCACTAAGGAGAAAGATGTGTAGTAGCTTCATGCTTGAAATAACTTTTACAAAATAAAGTGGTTAAAATTTTGTCAGGACAAACCGTGCAGTTTAGAAAGTCAAAAATCGCTGTTGCTGCGTGGGCATTGTGTTTGACTCTTCTTACATTGATGCTCAGATAATATGTGGTTTGGCTAACTCTGGCTTGACAGGTGAAAGGTATTTTATGGTGGTCTTCTATGGAAAGTCCTGTGCCCACTTCAGTTGCTCTACAGTAAAAATAAAGCTCAACTCCCGGATATGACTGACTCATTGATCACCTCCTGCTGGATGCTGGGGCACCTGATTTGTCAGTAGACTGATTTCTACACACCAAGTCCAGATGTTCTCCAGGGATGAGCGGGACAGAGGGGAACACAGGTGTGCACAAGGTTGAAGCTTTTTCTAAACTTGATGTTTAATTTTTTTAATTTGAAAAAAATGTATTTATGGCCTCTAGTCAGCCTGTGCTAAAAAAGCTGGAAGCATTGGGATGAACAAGGCTATCTGTTCCACCTGCACGACTGTGTGTGTCTGTACTTATGCATTTGTGCGCCTGCATTGTGGAGGTAATAAATAAGATCTTCTCAGCAAGGGCTGCCAGGAGAGCTATTAGTCAGGATGTGACCTCACACCTGTCTAAAATTTCAGAAAAGAATGAGAGGGCCTGCCCTTACAAGTTAATAGGAATATCAAGTAGCATTAATAAGGAGTCACCAGGCTATGCCAGATTGAGTGGTCTCTTATGCTCACTGACTCCAGAGTTAGCTGTAACTCCTGATTGGGACTGCTGACCTTGCTTTAGTGTCATGTATGCGTGCAAGCCATCACTTTAGCTTCTAGATACTTTTACTTCATATAATTTACTTTAATCAAATCACCACTATGGTTAGCATATGCATATATGCACAAACATATTTATGTAGTTTTATTATGTTTATGTATATATATTTATTTTAAATTAAAGAAAACCACTAACAATTAATAAAAAGCCTTACTTTGTTCCAGAATGTTTAAAAAGCTACTCAGACAGTATAAAATAGCAGAGCTATGCAATTCATATAAATATACACAGATAAGATGCTGCAAATTCATTCTTTTTCTGTCTCAACTGTGATAAAATTTATACAGCTGCTAAATCAAACAGCTATAGCTTTTATTTTGTTCAAAGGCCACAAACGTTGGATCCAGAAAGAACTAGATAAGAGAAACCTTTGGTGTCCAAACTGCATGTCCTGCACCATATGAATAGCTCTTATGCTTCTGGAAAGCATGAAAGGAAGGTAAAAGTCAGATCTCTATCGACAACCCAGATTTTCCCAGTGTTCATCTTGTGCCTTTGAATGTTCAATGCATGTAATTTTTTCATTTGTATAGGTGCTCACATTTGAGAGTTTGCCTTGGAGGAATCTTGGGACTTGGACTTTTAAGCAATGCTGAAACTGTTAGGACTTTGGCAACTCTTAGAGATGGACTAAAATGCCTTCTGCAGAAAGGGATGTACACGAGACTTTGGAAGTCCAGGGGTAGAATGTCATGGTTTGTATCTAGTTGTCCACCCAAAGTCTCTTGAAAATCATGGGGCTTGAGCTTGCCTCCCGGGCGGGGTCAAAGGACTGGGGCGGGGCTTGAGGGGAAGCAGCCAAGAGAGGTGCGAACCATTAAACTGACAGCAAGGGCTGTCAGAGGTCGGGCCCCCACCACTCAGGCAGTGGTTTTCTTGGAGGTATGGAGCTGACCATCCTGGACATGGCAGCACCCCAGCCTCTCCTTCAGTATCTATAAAGCGGGGGCAGCATCTTGAAACCTCCAGTAACTGGAAGCTAAATAAGCAAGCTTTCCTTCCCTAAGCTTGCATGTCAGGTATTTGTCCCAGCAATGAGACATAAGTAACTAAAACAAGATCCAAAGTGCTAATCAAATTATTTTTTTTCTGCCTGGAAAACTTCTAACATTTCTTACAGGAAGGTCTTCTGGCAATGAAAGTTCTCAGTTTTTGAACAAAGAAGGTCTTAGTTCTCCATCCCCCAACACATTATTATTATTATTATTATTATTATTATTATTATTATTATTATTTTGGTAGTAGCAGGAATTGACCCTAGCCTCAGCCTCGCATGCGGCGCTATGTGTATCTAATCTGAACTTCTGCAGAGTTCAGAAATATAGATTGGAATTTTATTTTTCTCTCTGTACAAGCAATTAAAATATTTTACTTCATTCTTATCTTACCTCCATGTTTTCTGAGAAATCAGATGTATTTATTTTCTACTGTCCTCTAGGAAAAATTACTTTTTATTATACTTTCTTTCAAAACATATCAGAATTTTTGGTTTCAATATAACATTTCTGTGCATATATCCTCTTAGCAGTCTCCTTGGATTATCCGTATATCCTGGATTTGGAGTTAGATGTGTTGTATTAAATTGAAAAATACTCTGTTCATGCTTCAAATATTTATTTTGCTTCTTTTTTTCCAATTTGGCATTTCTGTTGTACCTACGTTCATCTTCTTATAGTTACACCTAGCTGTTACGTATTCTGCAGTACATTATTTAGTCTTGCTTTTCTGTTATATTCAGTTTTAGAAGTTTCTATTGTTGTATTTTCTTGTTCATCAATTATTGTTAGCTGTTTCCAGGCTACTAATTAGCCCATGAGAGCACGTTTCATTTTTGTTACAGTTGTGTTGATCCAGTTTTGATTCTTTCGTTCTTTGCATTCCTTTGTTTATATTGCCTGTCTATTTTTAAGAATTGTCTGGTTTTCCTGGAAGCTTTTTAGCATATTAACAATGGTTATTTAAAATTTTCAGCCTAATATTTGCAACATATTTGGTATATGACTTTATTTTTATTTTCCTGTCTCTTCAAAAAGTCATGTTTCTTTTATATTTTGCTTATAATATGCTATATAAGTTTTTTCTAGACAGCTTGTCATGACCAACTTGGTAAGACTAACTATGGTAGGTACATCAGTCATTAGTGCAAAAACGTTCTAAAGTTCTATGGTTGGGCTTTAGCGCATTAGTAAGCTCATGCCTCTGGATTGTGATTGTCATGAATGCTTCTTTCTGGTGGGAACTAGATTTTCAGTTTATCTAAAAAATGTGTCCTTTTGTTTTGAGCACCTTGGAAAATTTATCTTTTATCATTATAAATACAATGGATGTCTTTATGGCTAGTGATAATTCTTTTTTCAAAGTCTCTTATTTGATGTGAACACAGCCTTTACCCTTCCTTCCAAATTATGTTATCATTATGTAAGCACTTATCTCAGTTAGGGTTTGCTCATTCTTTAATTTTTAAATTCACATTCTTTACCTTTGGCATCAATAATGTTATCATTTGTGTATATGTGTGTGTGCATTTTATTCTGTTCCATTGGTGTTTTCTATCCCTGTGCCAATAATAATTTTTAAAACTACTTAATAAGCCTGGAAGACACATTTTTCACCAATTTTATTCCCTCCCAGATTCAGATAAATTTGAGTAATTATACTGTCCATTTTTCACATAGTTGTTCTCCTCCATTGAAATTGGCCTATTGATTTCCTAAGGGATAATCACAGTTGTATTCAGTTGTATGCTTGAACTTCAATACTACACTTAGCTTTTCTTGTCTATTTACAGACATGTTCTAGGCTCATAGGATGTGCACATGAAGTTGAGCTAGGTATCTATGGTTTGGGATAATCAAAAAATGATGGACTTTCTGATCAAAAGCCACCATGATAATTTTTACAGCTGGTGAAGTTTTTCCCCGAGATAGAACTGCTAAACAGTTTGTAAGTTTGGGTAAATAAAAGAGTAAAAGAACATATAATCTGCTTTGGTAAAACTAGGAGGCATAGACATAATTATGGAGGTTATTTACAAAGGAAAAAAATGTAGATTGAGAAAAGATATTTCCTCTATACATTTATGGATTATAATTAAGTATTAAATCTGTACACTGAAAGAACATTTTAAGATGCAAAATATCCAAATCCTAAGTAAACTTACATGAAGCACTTAATGTATTTAGCAAACACTGTAAATTTTCTGCAGTGATATATCAAAACTATATATTTTGTCTATATGATCATCTAAATTTTATTTATTTTTCTGAAATAATTTCATAAATCACTTGTTTACTTAAAATATGATTACTGACATGAGCTATGTCACTCAGATCTTTCAAAAGCATATTAAGGATATACAACATATCTATAAATTAAGCTGAAATAACAAGAAGATATATACAATTCTTTATCACTTCCTAGGGTACAAAATTTACAAACCCACACTCTCTCAAATAACCAGGAGAGCACATATAATTTACTATAGATTTTCACCGATTGACATGGGGTTTTGCTATGACAGGCTCCATTTTTGTCATATTTATGTCCCATCACCAGCTTGTTGGATACCAGATAGGTAGTACACTCTGTCACCAACTTCATGGTATTTAGATTCCACATAGAGAAAACAGCTGGGTGTAATGTTTGCCTACACTCAGCAGTGGAGCTTCTGACATCAATTCTGATTTTTCTACTTCCTTTATTAAAAACAATTAGTAATTCGATGAATTTCAGAGAATGTCAATTTTAGATTTTATACTACTCAGAATTTCTCTTATTAATTTAATGCCTTTGAGGTAGAAATTGCAAACACTGTTAGCAAAGTCTGTCCCAAATTTCCTAAAAATGATGAACATAAGAAATAGTTCATGGGCTAGCGAGATGGTTCAGTTGTCTAAAGCACTTGCTTAGGAAAGCTTAGACAACTTCAGGAACGATGGTTGGATTCAATCCCAGGCACCACATGCTGTGCCAACCCCACCCCCGGGGGCAGCTGAGACAGCCATAAAAAAAGGAAAGAAATAGTTCATAAGAGCATGTTTATACAACGAATAGTACCTTCAATGTTTTAGGGTGGGTCTTAGCAAACATGAAGTCACTTGCTTTTTCCAAAACAAAATTGTTCTTTCTTTCAAAAATATCTAGTTTTCTCAGTCCAAAGAAATTTTCCCAATATTGACATAATACACACCTAATTAAAAGCAAAATATAGGTGCCATCTACTAGTCACTCATTTTATGTGATCAACAAAAGCAGCATAAAGATTCACTTTGGTTTGACAGGGTGATTTAATTGGCTATGGCTATAAGGTTGATTAATGCAGATCATTTCTGGTAAAATCTTTATTAATTAGAAATGAGTTGAATTGAATACTGAACTAAGTAGATTATTTTGAAGCCTTATTTAATCATGGTAAGAGAAAAATAACAAAATAAAAATCCCAAAACAAATCAGAATTGTAAATATGAGATGAAAATACTTTTAAGAAATTTATATCAGGTGAAATTACCATATGCTAATGGTTTCTACAGTCATTTCTATAATTGGAGTACCACAAAAAAGACTAGCTTATTATTCATAACAAACATTCTATATGTAAAATATTAACAGGTAAAATTAATATGAGGTATATGGAAATTTGCTTCACGTTTTTCCTCTAAGTTGAAAACTGATACATATGGTTTAAAAGTAAGTAAAGACACAGATAGCCAGCCACCTCAGTGGATTAAAGAATCTGCTTCGGCAGACACAGAGACTGGGGTTCAATCCCCAGTATGCCAAGCTAGCTCCACCCCTGGGGCACACTGAGACAACAATTGAGACTAGGCATGGTAGCACAGGCTTGCAATCACAGAACTTGGGAGGCTGAAAACAGAAGGATCACTACCTGTCTGATCTGTGTAGTGAGACCCTGTAGACCTTATACTAAATACACAAAAAAATAAAAATAAGTCAAACAAAACAAATGAAATCATCTACAGGAAAAAATGCTTCCCCTTCCAAGGTACTGTCAAGGTGAGACAAAAAACAGCAGAATATGTTTCGGGATTCCACATCAAGAAATACCAACCAAGTTTTCTATATGAAGAACAATTTTCTTGCAAGAATTAAAAGTAGCTTAAAAACTGTCAGATGAAAAATACTTGTCACAATTACATTAACTAAAGGATGCTCTTCAACCAGTAAGGCAATGGTAAGAGCTCAAAGCATCAGGAAGAAAGAAAGAATAACATAAAGAGAGAAAGTATGGTTACATATAAAAGCCTCTCTTTTATGAGTTCTATTTTATGGAAAAAAAACAAAATTTATTACATTATCAGTTATGCATAAGTAGGCAGTAAAATTCATATCCATATCCATAACCAGGAAAAGTGCAGCTTAAGTTATATTTGACTAAAAAGCAAAATAACACAAACGCCAAAGTTAGGAGCTAACTAAAGTCTTGCAGCTGTGTGTGCTTAGAAAGGTAGCAAACAAGAAAACACAAGGAACGCTTTCTTAGGCACAGTATCCTAAGTTACTTGGCTGTCCCACCCCCCAACTTCCTTATCAAAAACCAGAAATTCAGAATAACTGATTGCCTTGAAGCTGGGCTGGCTAAATAACTAACTTTCTTTAAACCCAAATCCTATAAAACCACAGGGTTAAAGCAAGTCCACATGCTCTGCCTCCACTCTAGCCTGGAACAGGTGTGAGGGGCTGAGCTGAGAGTAGCTCCCTGTGCAAGGTCCTCCCCAGACCTTCAACACAGTGCCCCCGTCTCTGCCTGGGTGTCCAGGGCTGAAACCGCACAGAGTAGGTATTAGAACGTGGCAAAGTTCTTTAGGTTCATTAGCTAAAATCATTTCTCAAGAACCGCAGAGTCCTCAATCTCCTATTTGGTCCTTCTCTCCTAGAAGACATATAGAATGGAACCAACGACAAGTATGCGGACTCCTTTTACTGAGGTCCTTTAGATTATGCCTCTACACAGAGCCCTTAACTACTGATTCCCCACACAACTTATAAGGACCCCTGTTCTCTGAGAAAGCAATCCCTGACTGCCAGCCCTGTACCAGACCCCTTCCCAACAGAAAGCAGCTGGAGTTGGGCATCACCCACGTTCCTAATAGCAATCAGCAGCTCTCCTTCAGAAGGGATTGCAATGGAGGGACAATAGATGAAACTTTTTTTTTGTGGTGCCAGGGGCTGAACTCAGGGCCTTGTGCTTGCCAGGCAGGTGTTTATTCTACTGAGTTATCTCCCTGGCCCAAGGGAGGACAATAGACAGTTTAGTTAGTTTTCCCATGAGTAAAAGGGCAGTTTAATATAGAGCTGGCCAAATAAAAAGAAAATAGTATACACACTGAATGAGGCGCTAATTCAAGTCATCTAGTTATTTAAGCTCAGAAAACAACCTTTAAAATCACAAGAAAGTTCTTAGATATACAATGCTATTAGTTGAGAGCTCCTCCTTAAACTCCTGGAAAACTACTTAGAAATATAGAATAACTGAGTATCTTCAAACTCAGCTAACTAAATAACTAATTTTCTTTAAACCCTCAAGTTCACAAAGCCACTTCCCACATCACTTCATGGAAGGCTTCACCAAGGGCTGTTTTTCTCCATATTGCTAATAAACACTCTCCTCACTCTCATTTTGTCCATGATTTTATTCTTTGACATAATGACACAAAGAGCTCGCAATTTCACACAATTAACTTTTTATTTCAATGATGTCATAGTTCATTTATTTCCTTGATTTACTAGTTTGGAAAGGCACTAAGTGATTTCCAGAGAAGAGCCCAATGGCACCACAAATTTTGGTTAATGTCCTAGACCCTGCAATAGATGTATAAATCCACATGAGAACAATGTCATTTCCCAGCATACCAAGAGATTTCTTGAACCTAATAAAGAGACTGAGTCTGGTGCTTGGGAGACTAGAAGGTCAAACCAGAGCAGCACTTGTCCTTGACGCAGAGCCGAAACTCTTGAATTAGATGCAGAGGATGCTGGCGACCTGTGCATCAAATATGTGTGTGTGTGTGTGTGTGTGTGTGTGTGTGTGCGCGCGTGCGCACCGCACACAGGAGGATAAGGGAGTGCATGCTTGTTCTGATATGCAAAGACAATCAGATATGGCAAAATGCAAAGCACTGCATCCTCCTATCCCTGTAGGGAATTGGGCATGAAACAAAGCAGGTTTCTGTGCTAAAAGAATAAGTAACAAGCTCATCAGCTAATAATAAGCACCATCTATTTTGGCACAAAATCTGAGTGGGATGAGGCAAATCTCTTGGTTTTGCTTGTATCTAGCTGAAAATCACAGTAAAACATGATGGAGTCAGAAATAAGTACAAGAAATTAATTGCATATATTTTTGTCTTTGAAGAAGTTCCTGAGTGTAAAATCACCTATGCCTTTACATTTAATATAAACACATATATATGGAGGCATGTATCCTTCTTTCCTTTCTTTCTTTCTTTCTTTCTTTCTTTCTTTCTTTCTTTCTTTCTTTCTTTCTTTCTTTCTTTCTTCTTACTTTCTTGGTATCAGGGATTGAACTCAGGACCTTGCACTTGCCAGGCAAGTACTTATTACACTGAGCTATTTCCCTGGCCCTTTGTGTGAAGTATTCTTGATTTCTATGTTGACACATTGTTTCTGGAGATAGTTAAAATGATCCATTTTTACCATAGATTTTCGAGAAGAAATACTGGAAAGATAGTGAAATGAAGGTCTCTAGAAATTTCATTCAGTTGGAGTGTGATTTTTATATTAAAATAGTCTGTGTTATTCTCTGATCAAATTTAGAAATGTATGCCTACAGTAGAAAATTAGTAGAACTTAGATTTCTCTTTTCTGACTTAAATATCCATAAGAATGACTGGGATTTGGAAAAAAGTGTAATACTAAGGGTCTATATCTTCAGCGTACCTTTGCAATTAATTAAAGTTATTTAGAGTGAACTTATGACTATTAGTGATATTTTATGAGGATTTTTAAAAATATGTGGCAAAAATTTGATTCAGTTTTCATACAAATGAGCTCTAAACTTATTGTAAAACTTTTATAAAAATAATTAGATCTAATAAGATTTAATATATTGTCATCTTTTTCTATCTCTATTTTTAATAGTGCAGTAGATCATTTCAGTGAAGAGAAATTCTTACTAATGAAATTTACATGAAATAAATTAAAATGCATAATAGTAGCAGTTTCCTAACTCACTAATGTGCCTTTCAGCCTGATGAACGCTTAGTGCAATGACAAAGTACTCCATATTTTTAAACATGAACTTGTCTTAGCTCAGAGGTCTGCAGCATTTATTTATTGAATATTCTTATTGGCACACAAAAGCTAATTATTTTTCACCTACTTAAATCAATCCACATTTATACTTAAAGCGGTTATTAGAGCATAGAAAATATTAGCATAATAGATTCATAAGCTATTTCCCACACTATTGACAGTAACTGCTTAACATGTATTTTCTCTTTTGTTTATTTTAAACTTTCTTGACAATAATCCTATTTATGATATAAAACACAGATACATAAATTTTATGCTATAACGTATATGCCATCTACATAACCATAAATAGACTTGTAGTGACTAAGTTATAGTCAGGAAATGAGTTTATATTCTTTTTTCAATATATTATTGTCTTTTAAGTTTATAAATATACAGATATACAACTGGATCATACTCCTACCGCCCAGATAGTTTTTCTTATATGGAACCCTGTACTCAAAAATATTTATCACATTTAAAGATAAAGGAGAGCATACTGATGAGTATGAATACCATGCATACAACTATGCCACAGAGAGTAAACAATACAACACAGAAATAAAACTACATAGTGAGGAGAATGATTGAGAAGGAACCCTGGAGCAAATGAGAAAGTGACAGTAGTGCCAAACAGTGTGGATTTGGAAAGGTACCATAGAGAAAAAGACAAAGTAATTTTGACCCCAGTACTCTGGCTAAAAGAAACCCTCAGTGTCTAGAAGGAATCAACAGGAACTGACCACCAGTTCCATCAGAGTTGCAGAATGGAAGCCCTAACTACAGTTGAAGTCCAAGGTTCCTTCAGATTGAAAATTTAGTCTGAAAACCTGGCTGGCCTACAAGTCTTTGCTCTGTTTGAAATAAAGACTTCACTTTGAGCCTTCTGAAGTCCTCAGAGGTCAATGAGCTACAGCCACTATTAAATACTAGTTTGGTTTTGGCAATTGCAATTAACCTCTGAAATAACCAGGAAGCTTGCACCAGTGTGAGCCTCTCTGAGTGAAACATAGCCTCCTCAGCATCCTACAGTTTCAAAGTGAGTGGTTGCTGCAGGTATGAGCCCAAGTCAGGAATGAGGTGAAGTCTCCTCTCCAGCCCACAGCTCTGGTAGGTTAGCTGCAGTTGCTAAGTCTTGGTTTCTGCTATAGCTTGTTCATCAGGAGCTGGACAAGTTTCCTGTCTAGATTCACATTTCCACAAGTGTGTTTTTCAACCATCCTTATCCCTCCCAACACCTGTGCCCATCAAGAAGGTTGTGTCTCCAGCTCATAGCATTGGGACTAGAAGCTGATGGTACAGGTAGCATCAGCAGAACCCAGGCTTGGGAAGGGGAACGGGCAAATCACATCCTGAAGCTCTAGAGCTATGGCTATATGTATCATGGGCTTTGTCCCCCATCACAACTTATCTTACAAGATCTAGGGATTTCTTGTAGCTCAAGGACTGGAAATACTCAAGCCACTATATATTCTTGACCCAGGAAACTTAGAGAAGTTCTCCCTCATGTCCTATACCTTTAAAATTACAGGCACCAATGCTCAAACATTAATGCACATGCCCTTTGGTACTTAAGTAGGATATCTCTCATAGTGCAAGAATGAAACCACTGAGGCTGGTGCTAAAAGCCTAGTATTACTGTGCTTGTCACTTGGACCTTGATAAAGGTGTCCTCTGCATAGCACAGTCCCATGAACTCAGCCCAGAAACAACCACACTCAGTGCACAGAATCTAGGAAAGATCCTCCTGTATGCCACAATCTTGAGCCCATAAATCTCAGTATCACCTCTATCGTTTTCATGACATCTGAAGAAGCTGCTATTCTGTCTCAGGTCTCCAGAAATATGGATGCTTAAATCAGAGGCCAGGTTTCTCCTGTGTTCCTCTTGAATGCAGTAGTGTTACCTGAGCAGGTACTACTTCATAAGCTATGGTTATCAAACAACGACTACTGGTGCCACAGTGTTGATGTCACCTGTGCTTGTCCTAAGCAACCAAGAGACAATAATGTCCAAATTCTGGCTCCCAAGAGTGTGGAAACTGGTGCAACAAATCCCAGTGCCATGAATGTTCAACTCTGTGGAATCTGAAGACTCTTGTGGAAGTCTAAACTCACTGCAGTGCTGTACAATTACCTTTATAAATTGCTTCACTATAAATTGTGAAGTATTCATACTGCTAAGATTAACCCATGATAAAGAAATCACAGACTACACTTTTGACACTTCCCTTACCAAATCCAAGGTATGTACCAACTCAATGTAATTGAAAGAAATTATATTGGCAGTTAACACGGGTTCTCGCAAGTGGAGAGGTGAAGATGCACGATCGCCTCAACCTGAAACTTCCTCCGACTCCATCATGAACACTTTCTTTTTCCCTCTCTAGAGACTTTGGATATTTTCTTACTTAAAATATCCCTTCTCTCTGTCCAGATCCAGGGAAGCATAACTTTTCTCTCATTTCCTGACAGGCCTTCATTCCTGTGGGCTGCTAGTATCATCATTCTCATTTTACATCTACAATTTCATTCTTTCTTAACTCAAATTCATTCCTGCAAGCTCTTCTAACTTCTGTAGCTTGTGCCAAATATCTGGGGCTCACTGGACAAGTTATAACTTTTTGGTTTTAAGGCCTCCTGCAGTCAGCCCTTCCAAAGAATATGGGGAAAACAAAGTGACTTTACAACTATGGACAGACTCCTCCACCATGGGCCAGATCTCACAACAAGAGTAAACAAATGCAGCCAGGTACTTTTCTAAGGGTGGGCATCAGGGATTGATATGCTAAATAAGTGTCAGTCACCTTGAGAGAGCCTGAAATCGTCACTAATCCAAGCTCAACAGGAAGAGACCTTGTTCATTATTCTTGCCTGCTTGCTATATGACTTGCTTTCCATTTGATCCTGATCTTAATCCATTTTACCTGAGCAATGGTGATTATAATCTCATTGGTTGACCATAGTTTTGTCCCACTACATGTCCACCTAAGTGAGTTCCCATGTCTTCTCTACCACTTTAGACCCCACTTCACTACATGATTTTCCTCTATAAAGTTCCCTGCAAGGGACAGCTTCCAGGGACCACCCACTCAAGACCCCCGTCCTATCCCTCTTTTGGATAGGAGCTTTCTTTCCCCTAATAAATATATTCTGGTCATAACCTCAAAAAAAGATAGAAAGAAATTATATAAATTGAATGGCTATATTATTCTTTTATTTTGTTTTCCTTTCACTGTTTTAGTTCCAATTATCTGTCCATTGGTTCTGAAATCATTTCATTTGTTTATTCTGCTCTACTTAGGAGCCTACCACCCCCCCCACACACACAAACACACACTGGTCGTCCTTGCTACTTGTAAGTTTTCTGAATGGTGCTTTTCATACAAGTGAAAAAAAAATTCCACAAAAGATACCTTATAAAATTGACAGCAACTTAGGGACACAATACACATGGAAAGTAACGTGAGACCTCCAAAGGAATGGAAGAATTGTATAGTAATAGAGCACAAGCTGAAGGAAATAATTAAATGCTTCATAAATTATTCAAACTAATGATCTTGAGGAAATTCAGGGACATGTGAAAGAATGGAGATAGACAACAGACAAATATATGAAAGGAAATTCAGGATATAAATGTGAAAGTCAGAAAAAAATCACTCAGAAAACTTAGACACAACAACCTCAACCAGTGTAAAAAGTGGTTTTATTGAATAGAGCTGCATAAGCAGAAGTGATTTTGGAAGCAACAGATATATTTTCAGAATGAAAAAGTAAAATTTAAAACAATTTAAAAAAACAAGAGAGCCTAGGAAACTCAAGATCCACTAATAAGAAAAAAAATGGTATTATGGCAATCCTAGCAAGGGAAGAAAAGTGGAAAGGCACAGGTGGTGATTTCCACATCTCCAAAGAGATGTAGACACACAGAAAAAGAACAGAAAACAAAACCACCCATGTTCAAACAAATACATGTTCATCAATATATACTGTAGTCCAAATGATAAAAGTATAAGGCCATTAAAGAGTCCTAGCAGCAGCAAGAGGAAGCCATCAAATGACTTGGGTGTTAAGGCCTACTAGACTCGCAACACATTCTTTTTTTAAATAGAAAACTGAACAGTCAGGAGAACAGAACGACATATGCAAAACACTAAAAGAATAAAACCTACTAACCAAAGATACTTTATCAAGCAAAATTATCCTTTAACAATGAAAGAGAAATAAATCTATTTCCCTAATAAGCAGACAGTGAAGCAATTTATCAACCACTAGGCAAGATCAACAAGAAAGAACTAAGGTGGTTCTACAATAGAAATAAAAATGAGTGTATTATGAATACACAAGACATTATAAACTTCATGAGAATAAAAAGATGCATACAATAGGAAAAACAGAAACAAAACCTAGCAAAGCTACAGAATTACATAAATCTTAAGAGGCAAAAAGTTGTCGGGCATGGTGGCTCACGCCTGTAATCCCAGCACTTGGGAGGCTAAGGCAGGAGGATTGGTGCGAGTCCAAGACCAGCCTGGGCTACAAAAGTGAGCTCAAAGCCAGCCTGAACTGCACAGTGAGACCCTGTCTCAAAAAGGCAAAAAAAAAAAAGAGGCAAAAAGTAAAAAAAAAAAAATACATAATGTAAGCAGAATACAGTTGTTAAAATATTCAAATATATTTACACCTATGAATGACAACCTTGTATATAAAGGTGTTATATTCATCATAAAGAAGGCACATGGAATGGCTGAATGGATTAAATCTCAGACCTCAATACATACTGAATACAAGAAACACATGTCTCTTCCATAGATACATATAGACTAAAAATAAAGGTTTAGAAACTTTCACACAAGTGCAAATGAAAAACAAGCAGAAGCAGCTATTTCACAAAACAGACTCTAAATAAAATACTGTGAAAAAGAAAAAGAAAAGAAAAAACCTGGGTGTGGTGGCCTGTAATCTCAGTACTTGGGAAGCTGAGGCAGGATGATCAGTATCAGTGCAAGTTCAAGACCAGCCTGAGCTACAAAAGTGAGCTCAAGGCCAGCCTGAACTGTGTAGTGAGACCCTATCTCCAAACGACAAAAAAAAAATACTATGAGAAGAGATAAAACAGTTCACAACATATTGATAAAGCATTAATTCATCAAGAAAATATGATATTTATATGTACATGAGATATAAGAAAAAATAAGACCTATCTCTATCTATCTATCTATCTATCTATCTATCTATCTATCTATGAAACCACTCAAATATATAAAGTAAGCATTCTTAGCTTAAACAACAGAAGTAGATTCTAATACAATAATATTGGAAACTTTTAGACCTCAACTTCTTCAAAGGGTCAATATGTTAAACAAAAGCTAACTCAGTTATATAGTATGAAACAAATGGGTCTAACACAAAACATAGTTCATCACCTTGTGCTAAAAGATACATTATTTCTTGAACACCCAGAATATTCTCCAGGATAAGTTATATGTTATATATAAACTGAGGTTCTATAAATTACTTAGTGAAACTATATTGTTTATATTTTGAGTTTTGAATAATATAGATCTTTAAGAAAAATGTAATGCATATGGATACATCAAAACTGAATACTATGCTGAAAATAACTATAAATTACTAAGGAAAATTAGAGGAAAGTTTTTAAAAATTGGAAAAAAATAAAAAAGTATATTTAATCTGTGGGGTACAGCAAAAACAGTATCAATGTGGAATGTTTAGCAACAAATATATCTATCAAAATTATAGACAGATATCAAATAGTAACAGTAATATAGATTATAAACTTATAAAACAGAAATGAAAATAAGTTAAAATTATTAAAAGGTAAGAAATAATAAAGCTGAAAATAAATGAGTAAAATTGAAACTAAAAGCAATAGAGTTCAATTAAATGAAGACCTACTTTTCGAAAGATTCAAAATCAACAAATTTTAATCAATACTAATAAAGAAATGTTGTAATGTTATCTGTCAGTGCTGAAAAAAACAAGAAGACCTGATGAAGGTAGCTCAGAGGATTCACTGAGATTTGTCCCTCAGTGAGCAAAGAATTCCTGAAGCAAATCAGCTTTATTTAAGGTAGTCAGCGTGATCTTGTGCATAGTCATTTTAGTAAAGGAGGACCATGTGCTTAGTCATGAACATGAACACAATCTCCATTAACTTCCATCCCTTCCCTATCATTGGGTCCGCTCAGGAGACAACCAATAGCATTCCAAGCAAGGGAGAAAGCAACAGAGAGCCCGCAAGTGAAGCTGCCATCCATTATCTGCAGTCCCAGCTTTCTGGGATTTTCAGTAACAGACCAGAGCTGTCCCTGGATCCTGTTCATCACACTTGATTTCTTTTTTTTTTTTTTTTTTTTTTTTTTTTTTTTTTTTTTGTCTTTTTGAGACAGGGTCTCACTATGCAGTTGAGGCTGGTCCTGAGCTCACTTTTGTAGCCCAGGCTGGTCTCGAACTTGCACCAATCCTCCTGCCTCAGCCTCCCGAGTGCTAGGATTACAGGCGTACGCCACCACGCCCGGCTTCACACTTGATTTCTTGAAAGAAAGAAAAACCCAAATAAATGAAATCAGAGGTAATAAAAAAAGACACTAACACCACTGTAAAATAAAAGATCATAAGAAACTATATGTACTAAATATATGTGCCACATAATTATATGCTTGTATGCTGAAACCTGAAAGAAATGGATATATTTCTTAACATATCAAACTTACCAAATATGAATCTGGAAGACAAAGATATTCTAAATAGTCTAGTAAGGAATAATAGTACTAAAGCAATAGTTAATAATTCTCCATCTCCCAAATGCTTATGGTCTAATGCTTTTTGCTATATTCTACAAAATATTCACAGAAAATCTAATATCAATGTTTTCATAAATTATTTAACAGAAATAAAGTGGAATGAACTGTACCAATGTCTTGTAACAAATCCAATATTACACTGATAACAAATCAGAGAAAGAGAGGACGAAAAGGAAAATGATAGACCTCATTGATGATGAACTTAGACGCAAAAATTCTCAATAAAATTTTAGCAATTCAAATGGACTAGCAAATGAACAACAATCATACCCCAGGATTAAATGGCATTCATCTCAGGTTACAAAATGGTTCAACATACACAAATAAATAAAAGTTATATAACATGACAGAATTAAGGGTCAAACCAAATATACATTTCAATAGATGCAGAAAAGAAATTTTTTGTAAGAATTAATAGCTGAACATGATAGAAAAAAGCTATCAATAGATTAGGAACATTCTGAAAAATACCAGAGCATTAAAGTCTACTTATGTAAAACTTAATACCAATACCACACCTAATGGAGAAAAGCTGTAAGATAGAAACAAAGCGAAGATTTCTACTTTCACTATTGTTATTTGGTATCATAGTGGGTGCTTTAATAATTAAATCAGACTAAAGAAGGCAAAAGACCTCAAACTATGGAAGAAAATGATGTCATGTTTCAAATAACAGGATTTTGTGCTTAAACATTTAAGTAATAAACATGAAAAAGCAATTAGAAGTAACACATGAATTGAATAAATTTTTTGGATATGAAATGCACATGAAAATATCAGTCACATTTTGCTACAAGAAAAATGACCTTCCTAAAAAAAAGAATAAGGGGTTGGGGAGATAAACCCCAGTCCCACAAAATAAATAAATAAATAAATAAATAAATAAAAGAATAAGAAGTCAATCATTTGAACAATAGCCACTAAAACAAATATAATATTTAGTAGTAAGCGTAACCAAGAAGGAAAAGATCAACACAATAAAAATTATAAAATACTGATTAAAATTAGTTTAAAGAAACAAAAAATAGAAAGGCATCCTGTTCATGACTGGAATAATTGATATCCTTTAAAATGATCTGTACATTTAACGTAATTCTCATGAAAGTACCAATGACTTTCTTCACAGAAAGACACAATGTAATATTAAAATTCATATGGAATTACAAAAATACCAGGAAAATCTTAAAAGAGTCCTGGCCAAAAGCAAAAGACATATTTTTTTTAAAAAAGTTATACTAGTTGGAAATTGAGTACAGATTTTAAAACCAAAATTTCATGACATTGTTCTAAAAATAGATCAATGCAATAGAATACAGATCACAGAAATTAAGCCACATTTATCTAGCTTAGTGTTGACAAACTTACCAAAAATATATAGTGTAGAAATGACAATAATGTACACATAAATTGCTACAAACATATAAAGAATGAAATAAGCTTCTACCCTCTCACTGTGTACAAAATGGATCAATGACCTAAATGTAGGATGGCTCAGTGGTCTAAAGCACCTGCTTAGGAAAGCTTGGGTGGTTGCAGGGATGGCAGTTCGATCCCTGGTGCCACATGCTGCACCAGGCCTGTCCTCAGGGAAGGCTGAGCAGGCCATAAAAGTAAATAAACAAAGAAACAAAAGTTCTGAAACAAGAAAAAAATAAAATAAAATAAATTCTAAAAAAAAAAAGATGTAAAGCTATAAAATCACAATAATAAAAGAGCAGAAACATGACGATGCTTTGGACTAAGCAATAATCCTAAGTACCTGGAAGACACAGGCAACAAAAGTAAATACAGACAAGTGGCATTACATCAAAGTAAGAGGCTTCTGCACGGCAAAGCAAGTATGAAAAATCAGAGACAAACCCAAGAATAGGGTAAATATATATTTTGTGATAAGGAATTAATGTATGGTATATATAAGGAAGTTAAAACATTGGATACAAAAATAATTCAATTAAAAATGGATGAAAGATTTAGACACTTCTCAAAAGAAGTCATATTCATGGCCAAGTGCAAGAAAAGCTCACAGCTTTTCAGGGAAGAGTAGATTGAAACTGCAGCAAGATATTCTTATCATGCTAGTCAGAATGGCTATAGTCAACAAGAAGATTAAATATCTCATTGTTTTTGTGTGTGTGTGTGCAAAATCCAAGATGTAAATGAATTAATGAGCAAAATAAAAGAGATGGCTCTAAAGAAGAAAGCAGACTTCATGGAGATGGATGGAGGGTTTTGGGATGAGGAAACTCAGGTAGCATGTGGAAGGGGCAGTGGAAAGCATCAAGATGGGATGTGTATATGTATACATTAAGATAAACCTCTCATATATCACCTTTACCAACAAAACGAAAAAGAAAAATACAAATAAGTAAATATGATGGCAAAGACACAGAATGGGGGAGCTCTTATATATGGACTGTGGGAATATATATCAGCATGGCCATTATAGAAAACAATGGAAATCCCTTAAAAACTACACAGGAAACTTCCACGTAGTCAGCAATTTCACTACTGAGTATATATCCAAGGGTGATTAAATCATTACATTAAAATGATACTTGTGCTCCCATGTTCATACACTTCACAAGTACTAAAATATAAAGTCCATCCAGATGCCTTACTATGAATGAATTCATGGAAAAAAATGTGATGCAAATACACATTTCAGCCATAAAAACAGTAAAATGCTGTCAGCAGTATAGGAAGAACAGGGGGTGGAAACACAGAGGAAATGGGCAGTTTCCTAGACACATGTGGAATGCCAAAGTGAGCTGAGAAGATGTACAAACTCAGAATACCCAATAATGAGAAATGAAATAAAAAATGTGATAATAAAAAAAATTTACCAGTCAAGAAAAGCCCAGGTTCCTATGGATTCACGGCAGTGTTCTGCAAGAAATTTAGAGATTTTACGCTAACTTTTCTCAAACTCTTCAGTGAAATTTAAAGGGAAACAATTCTTGCAACCTCATTCTTGGAGGCAAGTAGTACTCCCATCATCTGAAGAATGGTTGAAAAACATGTGGTATTTCTATACAATGAAATATTACTCAGCTATAAAGAATGAGAAACTAGAAGACTTAGTTATAAGTGGATATATCTTGAAGACATACTCATAAGTGAAATAAATCAGACCTATATGTGTAAATATTATATAGTCTCTGGAGACTAAGAACGCAAAGGAATAAAAATGAGAAGGCATAACACAGCTGAATGGAAATCAAGAACTTAAGAGTTAAACAATGAAGAGACTGCAAGTGGAAAAGATAGAAAACATGGCAGGAGCAAAACCATGCACTTATATACAACAGATTTTTCACACTGGGGATAGCAATGTGTAATACTTGGATACCAAAACCAGAGACAGATTCAACTAAAAAAGAGAACTACAGGATAATCTCTCAAATAAATATAGATGCAAAAGTCCTCAATAAAATACTGGCAAACAGAATGCAGCAAATCACCAAGAATATTATACATCATGAACAAGTGGGATTCATTCCAGCAATGCTGGGGTGGTTCAACATATGCAAATTCATAAATGCAACGCATCACATCAATAGAACCAAAGCAAAAACTACATGATCATCTTAATAGGGGCAGAAAAAGGTCTTGACAAAGTCCAACACTCATTTACAATAAACACTACAGAGAATTGAAATTGGTGATGTATATCTTGAACTGATCGAAGACATCTAGCAACAACTACCATCATACTAAATAGACAAAGACTAGGCCTTCTCTTTAAATTCAGGAACAAGACAAGTATGTCTGCTGTCTCCACTCCCATTCAGTATAGTTCTGTAAGTATTAACCAGAGCAATTACAAGAGAAAAATATAAACTGAATAATGATTGGAAAAAAAAAGAAGTGAAATCATCATTATTTGCAGATGACATGGTACTCTACTTAGATCACTGCAAAAACTCCACTACGAGTCTTGCAGCTTTAATCACCAAATTAAGCAATGTAACAGTATTCAAAAATCAGTAACACTTTTGCATACAAACAATGAACATACTGAGAGAGAAATTAGGGAAAGTATACCTTTTACAGTAACATGCAAAAATGTGAAATACTTAGGAATCAGTCACACAAAGGACATAAAAGGTGTATACAGTGAAAATTATCGTACTCTGAGAAAAGAGATTGAAGAGGGATTGAGAAAGTGTAAAAAAAAAAAAAATCCCATGCTCCTGGATAGGAAGAACCAACATTAAAATGGTCATAATCCCCAAATTGTTATACAATCAATGTATGGAAAAGCCTACTTCTAGTTGCTTCACCATTACTATTCTTTACTGTTCTTTAATGCGCTGTTACCAAACCTTCCCATTAATGTCTTTTGTGTAATTGTTCTTTAAGTGATGTTGTTTAATTATTTTTTTCTTAACTTTTTTTTCTTTTGTTTCACAAATTTTGAAAACTAAACTCCTATGATCATATATTTTCTGCAACAAATGCTTTACACCTTAAAAACATCCCTGTGGGGTTGGAGAGATAGTTCAGTACAATAAGTGC
This sequence comes from Myocastor coypus, assembly GCA_004027025.1. Taxonomy (NCBI): domain Eukaryota; kingdom Metazoa; phylum Chordata; class Mammalia; order Rodentia; family Myocastoridae; genus Myocastor; species Myocastor coypus. The sequence continues at coordinate 11,614 of PVJA010008808.1, read as the reverse complement.
TTGCCTGGCAAGCACAGGGTCCTGAGTTCAATCCCTGGTACCACACACACACACAAAAAAAAAACCCTGACTTATTCTATATTACCTCATTTGAGGCTCTACATATTTTCGGTGTTTCTGACCCAACTAGCATTACAAAACAAGAGATGATTTAAAGTCTTGCGACCCAAATTATCACCTGCACATCAATTATTTATTTATTTATTTATTTATTTATTTATAATTTATTTATTTATTGTCTTTTTGAGACAGGGTCTCGCTCTGCAGCTCAGGCTGGCCTTGAGCTCATTTTTGTAGCCCAGGCTGGTCTCAAACTCGCACTGATCCTCCTGCCTCAGCCTCCCAAGTGCTGGAATTATAGGTGTGCGCCACCACGCCTGGCTATCAGTTTTTATTAGAAAAATCATATGAAATTTCTTCAGAGAAATGCCTAAAACTTTTATTTATATGCAGTCTTACAATAATTCAAATTAAAAGTTTTGACTCAAATGCCGATTTTACACTTCTGAACAGAGAATTATCAAACCATGAAGCAAAAGAGGATATCTTGTAGAAAATGTATCTTTTTGGCTTGATTTTTTTTTTTTTTTTGTTCGCTTAAACACAATGTAAGCTAATTTAGAAAGCAGTATGTTTTTATAATAAGGGCTTAGATAGGAAATAATGCCTTTTATTCCCTAGGTACAATAATCCCTTGTTAATCTATCTTCTGATTGAATGTCATTTTTAAATGTCTTATTGATTTGTGAAACTCCGTATATTGCATAGTGAGCTGCTGAATTCTGCCTAAAAATACTTACTTTAGATACTTTGTAGTACAGGTTTAGCTCTTATTAATATGACTGCAGGAATCACCATTATTGTAATGATCCTCAGAATGTCACAACTCACTCTATAATACATGTGGTACTGTAATGCCCACCTCCATTATCCACCGCATGCCTGTCACTTAGTACAATGGAGGCAGAGATCCCCTGGAGTCTTTTACAAGAGAAATAACCACTTAAGTGACAGACACAACTTACTAATGAGAACTCAACTTCAAAGATAATGACAGACCAAAAGTGAAAAGTGACTGAAAATGAATATCACTGTATTTTATTTTATTCACCTCTACCTGAACTTACTTAAAAATCCCTTGTCATGTTTTCTACATTTAGGTTTCCTCCCTGGCCAGGACTTCTCTATTAGCAACAGCTTCAGTTTTAAGCAACTCTCTCACATTTAGATTGAATCCATAGGACTCTAAGAAAGAAATAGAAATGCATATTATCGTAAATTTCAGCTTGGCATTACAAAGTGGGTAAATTAATTGGAAGCAAGAGAACTGGTATACGGTTGCCAAGATCTATTACTCCACTAATAAGATCAAGATTAAAATTATTTTACCTTATAAAGCATTGTGCCGGCGGACATCATACTCGGAGAGACTCTCAAATTTGGAGAACATGTCATTCTTTAGGGTTCTACAAAAACACACTGCGTTGTTTCACTCTTCATTGTTGCAAATTGAACAGCCTTGTGGCTTTTCTTTCCTGTATCATCCTTTTAGAAATTTCAGTCAAATTAAGATTTATTAGAATTCACTCGCTGCTGAGCTCTCCCAGGCTGTTTATAACACAGAGAACAACAAGAGAGAGTACTTCTCTGTCTTCTCCTTGTCACTTAGTGCTTCCAAAATTGCTCCATAAAAATTCTCCTCTTAGTTGAAGGTTAAAGACCAACCATGGGCCCAGCGACAAGATGTCGGCAGCAGCCCAGACTGGGTTGTGAACACAGACAGTGCTTCTGTCGTTGTTCTGAAGAAAAGTAGTGGCTACCACTGCCCATGGTATTTTAAATCTGAGCATCTACTGTAAGAAAAACATTCCACTTAAATATACTATTCAAAATACTTTCTTCTAGATTATTCTTAATAAGAAGTCTTTTTAAGACGGGCATGGTGGTGCACACCTGTAATCCCAGCACTTGGGAGGCTGAGGCAGGAGGCTCGCTATGAGTTTGAGACCAGCCTGGGCTACAAAAGCGAGCGCAAGGCCAGCCTGAACTGTCTCAAAAGGACAAAAAAAAAAAAAAAAAAAAAAAAAGTCTTTTATTTCTTCCTGAAGTTCAGTGAATAAATTTCTGCTCAAATAAATAAACTTTCCTGAATTTGATACTTTCCTATCACGTAAATACAGCTGAGGGATAAAAATATCATTGGATAAAACAAACAAAAAAAATAAGAACGATTACTAAATAGTAAAGATATATTTCTGAATATAAGTACTGTACTGGAAGTACCACATCTCCCCATTCTTCACCTACCTTCCCAAAAGAAACTGGTTTTACTATTCAGCTTCTTTAATTAATATCTATTTGGCTACATAAATAAAGCAGTAAGATCTTATGCTCTATAATCATGAAAGCGTGTTCCTAGCCCATCTTGGATACAGCCAATCTGCATGTGTATGTCTGTGTGGGTACAGACCTATGCCTATATGTAGCTGTTAGAGTTTTAGTAGCAAGGTAGAATTTTTTGGTACCTGTGTGGCTGAAGGTCATTACTGTAAGCAAATGATTAATTCACCTCTTCGCCCAAAGTTTACATGACATCACATTTTGAGTAGTGCTCCAAAAAGTGGATGATCTATCTGCACTGAAAATCAACATTAACGCCTACATACTTGCTCTTAATTCATCACAATTACTATGAATACACTGTGTGTCTAAGATACTGGGAATAATTATTCCCTTTTGGCAGTTTTTTAAAATCAATCAATCAATCAATCAATCAATTAATTAATTGGTAGTTTCAGTGTTTGAGTGGTCAACACAGCATGGGGCCTGCATGACATGTGGTGCTGGGGATTGAACTGGGACCTTGTGCTTGACAGGCAGGCGCTTAGACCTCTAAGCTGTCTCCCCAGCCTCTTTTTGCAGTTTTTGAGAAGTATTTTTGCTCTACTGAGGAAGAGTTTGATCGCTATTTTGGCTGTGCTGCCCAATTTTCTCCACAGTTTCCTCACTGGCATTTCTCATTAAATTGTCTCATAAGTTAGGAAGCATGATATGCAGACAAGGAAGTCTATGAAAGTATACCATCATAATATCTGTGATCAACATGCCATTAACACGTCCTTAAATCAGTTGCCTAAAACTTTATGATTTTAGCATGTATATTTGATTAAATGGTTTACCATTTTCACCAAAGTAAAAAAAAAAAAAGATAATAAAAAATAGCAGTTCCTTTAATTCTCACACAATTTTGCTCCCTTCTCTAGTTACACTTGTTGCCTTTATTATTCAACTTTCATTTTAAACTGTTCTAACCTAGACCAAATCATGGTGAAAGGAAAAGACAGCACTACACAATCAATGAGTAACTTTCAGTTGAAAGTTTGGTAGTCCAGGTCCAAATTGCTAAAACACACACATGAAACAGAAGCAATGTGATCAGGTCACGCTGATGCTATTCTGCATTTCCAGGATGTGTCAGTATCCTGGAACCTCTGCAAGATGTTTGCTAATTTATTTGGCACAAACTGAAGGCTTTAGCTGCAAGTAAAGACAAAGTGAAAAATGGCCATGCACTTGCAAATTTACCAAAAGCATGCTGTTTCCAATTGTATGATAGGTGTGAGGTAGACCACCCTGGGTCTGCTGGAAACTCATTAACCCAGCAACCAGACCCGGTGTGTGAGTGAGACCACCCTGGACCCGCCAGAAACTCATTCGACTCAGCAACCAGACCCAGGTGTGTGAGTGGAACTTCATCCATCAGACTCTGGGGCAGTAAAAAACGGCCCCAGAACTCCATGCAGAGAGACTAGAGACAAGACCCGCCCAGCTAATCCAGGCGGGTGGCCCTGCAGGTTCACCTCCAAGGGCTGCAGCAGAAAGAAGCGGAGCTCCGCACCAGACCTAAGTCACACCCACCTGGATGAGTTTGAACTTGGTAGGTCCAGATCTGGTGCTAAGGTAAGAACTCTACCAAAGGCAAAACTATACAAAATGGCAAAAAGAAGGAACAAAATGCGCTTTTAGGCCCAAGCCCACCCAAAACAAATATAGGAAATAAAAGCATAGAAGAAACTGGATATCATACACCTGAAATCTCTGAAATAACAGCATCTGAAGTAAAGAAACAACTTCAGAAAGGTATAGAGGAAATCAGATCAGAAATAATTTCTGAAGTTAAAAAAGAAATGATTCCGATAGCAAAAGAAGTACTAAGTGCTTCTAAGGAAGACACTGATAAAAAATAGAGGAGAATAGAAACGATGGAATCCTTGAATGAGCAATATAGGAAAGTAACAGAATGTATAAAGTAGCTTCAAAGTGCTATACAGGAACTTAAAACCTCAGTCACACACACACACACAAACACACAAACCCACACACACACAACCTCAATCATGGGTTGGCAAAACCATTTCAATGGAAGTGAAAATAGACTTTCAGACTTTAAAGACAGCATTGCAGCTAGTGAAGAGGTAACAAAAGGTCTCTTAATAACAATTAGGATGTAAGAAAAAATAATTCAACATCTGCAAGATCATACAAAGATGAACAATGTAAGACTAATAGGCATCATTGAGAATGAAGGAGTCTATAAAAATGATATAAAAAGAATATGGGCAGAAGTAATAGCAGAAAACTTCCCAAATATGGGGAGAAAATTTGACATTCCGGTACCCAAATCACATCAACCCAATTAAAACCACACCCAGATATATAATAATCAAGATCTCAGAAATTCAGCATAGGAACAGTATATTACAAGCTGCTAGAGAAAAGAAACAGATCACATTTAAAGATAAAGCCATAAGAATAACAGCAAATTTCTCTTCACAAACCATCAAGTTAAGAAGTGCATGGAGCAAAGTACTTCAAGTCTTACAAGAAAACAAATTCCAGCCCAGACTGCTATTCCTTACAAAACTCTCTTTCAGGTTCAGTGGAGAAGTAAAACAGTTCTTTCAGGACAAAGAACAACTAAAGAATTTCATGATGACAAAGCCCACCCTGCGCTGTTTACTAAAAGATATTCTACAGAGGGATCAAAATGACCACAACTCCGTGAAGGAGAAAGGAAAGTACTAACAAATAGGGCAAACAATTAAACACAGGAGAAAAAGCAGCAAACAAAAGTAGTCTTTCAACTATTCTTTTGGAGACAGCAGCAGAATGTGTCCATCAGCATATTCTACAAATGGAATTCTCCTGCACCCTATGGGTCATGATTCTGTCTGAGTCTACAGGGTGGATATCAAGGAAACAGAAGTAGCTCAGCTCCACAAGTGACACCTCACCACCAGTAAGAGTCATGGACATTGTCTACATACGTGATATATTAGAACTTTGTGTGATATCCTGTCCCCAAGCTGTTAGACATTCTGGTCATATATTTGCTATTCCAAGATTTATGTTATGTTTTATTCTTAGTAATTCTTTACTACCATGGAAACTTTTTCTGAGTTGATATCTTTGTATATATTAACCTATTCAAATATTATGCAAGCACTCTGAATTGATTACAGGTTCATACTTATGATACAACATTGTGGCCTCTAAGTTGGATTCATGAATTGATTTGAATTTTGGAATATTGTTTTGAAATGTTTAATTTAATTTTAATTTATATTTTATTAATTTTCTGAATACTGTTTAAGTGTACTTCTTGCTTTATTAGTCATATTATATCTTTGACTTACAATCTACTTGTAAGACATGGTATGATATTTTCTGCTAATATTAGAAACTTTTACATATATATGTATACACACACGAGTCAAGATAGATACAGTTACTTTGTCTTATTTCCTTGTGAATAAAAGTTTGTACTGATGCCGTTTAGACAAGAAAAAGAAAAAGAAGTTGTATAATATGTTCTAAAGAATCTTTGTGCTATTAGCAAGTGTGGGTGCAATTAGAGAAACAAGTAAGTCCTGTCCCGCTCAGGCTCTTTCCCCAGATCCCTCCTACCTGCCATGTCACCAGGTGGCAGTGTAGTTGCACTCATCCGAATCTGTCTCCCAGCACTTGAATAAAGTGGCATTGCAATGAGTTTGCAAAGGTAGCATTGTTTGGGTTTTAAATATTGTTTTAAGCACTACTCTCACCCAACATTAAAATATCTCTGCATATATTTTCATAAATGGCTTTTTGCTTTCGGTATTATGTAGATAGCACCCTTCTGTAATTTTCTAGAGCAGAAAAACTCATATATATATATATATATATATATATATATATATATATATATATGTCCTTTGTTGTTTCACAATTTGAAATAACTCTTTCTTGCATCACGGTAGGAAGTGCATTAGGTTATTTCACTGGACCAGCCCTTTTCCACAACTGCATTACACAGTTTCAACAGAAGCATAAGACTGCAGACCGTAAGACCGTAAGACCCTAAGACAAAAATTCTGATATTTCATTTATCCTTTGTTTTCTCTGTACTTTTTAGGGAAGGGTCTATAGGGTGTTCAGGGTGTCACTACTAGATCGGACTCATCGTGGTCCGCCTGTTTAAAGCCTCCCAAGAGCTGCGATAACAGGTGCATACCACCAAACCCAGTCTCAGGTCTCAGCGCACTCCAGGGGGTGGGGCTGGCACTGCAGACTGAGGGGATCGAAACCCCAGCCCCTGCGCCTGCTTGCAGGTGCTTTACTCTGTTAAGCTAGTTGGTTGGCCCTCATTTCATTTATTCTTATCTAAACTTCCCCAGCTATCATTAAGCCATCTGAGACAAGTTTTCAGGCCACCATTCTATTCCAGTCTATCCGCTCCTTTGTATTTGCACAATATTCTTTCTTTCAGCACTTTACCTGGGACAAAAGGACCAACTTCAGCATTTGGTTTCAGATGCCTAGGATTTATTCTACAGTTAAAGTATGTCTGCATTCTATTTTCCAGATGAATATTTGGAGATATAGGTTGTGTCATTTGATCTGGGGTCAAATAGTGAGCCTTGGGCAAAAACTGAAAGTCCTAACAGGTATGTTTTCTCTTAAGTCAGGGTCCCAAAATACTTGTCACCAAACTGGAAAGAAGCCACTTGATGATATCTCCTAAACATTCTGTATGGAACCTCTATACTTGAAGTTAGTGACGGAGGAGGCTGCCCTTATTTTTGAAGAACTATTACTCTGCCTCATAGAGAGGCATGCAAAAGTGAGTTTTCTTCTATAGTAGCATAGGCTAAATAGCAGTTACTTTTCTTGAGGAATTCACTACATAAAACCTCATGCAAATAAAAATATAAAGAGGCACTATATGAAACAAAGAATGGCCAAAAGTCTAGTTGGAAGAATGAAAAAAACACATAGACTTGAACAACCCACTGGATGTGTCTGATGTAGTGGACAATTTTTTCTTCACTCTGAAGAAATGATTCAATCTTACAACCAGTCTATATGATAATATAATCATGATCAGTGTTAAATATTTTAGTAATTATTTTATATTTATTTTATTTTATCGTAATGGGTTTATGTTAGGAACTTATGGGAAACATGTAACGGTGAAATTTGAAAGTCAATATGGTGTACAATTCAGATCCTATGATTTTAGATTTCAACTTATTATCCACAGAAATACATTTTAATCAGTCCCTGAGCTCTTTAATTGTGCAAATATTCCACATATGTTAGGAGCAAGTTTCCATTATGCATGATTGTATCAGAATTTATAGCTAGCTCCATTAAGATAAAAAAGTATGGTTAGGTTAAAATTTTCAAAAGATCTCTTCTTAATTTGGAAGAAATATTTAATTTCTTATGTTTAAGCATGGTTCTTCTGTATTTCTTCTAATGAAAACCTATGTAGTATTATGAAAATAATAATAATTGGAATAAATTATTAAATTAGTGAGCATCCCATCATTATAACAAAATACCATGGGCAGGGGAATTTATTTACAGAAAAGGATTTATTTTGGCTAATAGTTATAGGGATTCCAATCTAAGACATAGTAACTCCATCGTTTTGGAGCATATTTCCTACCGTGTAGATTTTCCTACCATGTCAGAATGAAGTGCAAAAGACAAAAAGGAAGAGATCAGAGCTCTCCAATATCCTTGCAGAGCCTCCCCCTAGTGATGTCTCCTCTCCCCTCATAGACTCACCCCCCCCACCAAGGGATCTCCCCTCTCCTCCCAGCGATCTCACCCCTCCTGACAGGGGTCTCCTCCTCCACAAGATCCCTCCTTCTAGAACTTTCACTACTTATCATTAACAGTATTAAGGGGCCAAATGTTTCCCATAAGTACATTTGAGGGACATTTAACATCAAATTGCAACACAGGCTAAAACAGAATTTTAGTTGTCAATAGATAGAAGGTCTAAGTTTTCCAAATAATAATTTTAGGATACCAAGTCTTAAACAATTACAATTTTTATACCTAGCTACAGTTCATACAATTTCAATTTTAATTATTTCCTACTTAAAGAATTGGGAAATGTGTAGTATTATTTATAAAAATGCTTAAATATTATTTTAAATGTTTAATTGTATAATAAGCATCGATATTATTTATTTTTCTTTCTTTTTTTGGGGGGGGACCAGAGTTCGAACTCACGACCTTGCACTTGCCCAGTAGGCACTTGTGCCTCGGAGCTATCTCCCCAGCCCCAGCATTGATATTATTTCTATTATTTTCCTATTTTTTAAAAAATACTAATTAACCAATAAGGACTTTAAATATCATATCATTTGATAACTTCAAAGGTATTTGAAAGAGATATCTCTCACATTTACTTTATAAATGAAGAAATTGAGCTTCAGTGAGGTAATAAGTGACTTATCTAAGCTGATACAAATAATCAGGTGAAAAAGTAAAACTAAAACTTGAATCAGTGAATGGAAATGCCTCATTGAATCTTAAAATATTTAAACATTTAAAGTACTTTTCTTTTGCATTTCATATTTAATATTGACCTTCCCCGGTGAGTTTAATGTAGTTATCACATTACAAATTTAAGGCAACAGATTTTCCCTTAATACATTATTAGGTAAATTACCATTCTTCAGGGCAAAATAATTGGCTATGAATAACAAATCCAGAGACAAAGAAACCTGGATTCAAATCCCAACCACATCTGCAACTAATTTCAGACAAGTTGTTCAAGTCCCTTCAACTTTGCTTCCACTTTTAGATAATGGAAATTTAAAACATGCTTTTAAAAAGGCCTGTGACAAACTTGGGATGAAGGACTACACCTAACTATCTGGGTTTAGATACAATAATAGAAAAAAACAATTATTATTGTGTACAAGTAATTAAGTTTCAGCTCATCCATACTAAAGTGACACTGTAACCAACAAGTATCTTTATAAGTTGTTCAGAACAGAAACTATAATTGAACCTAATAATTAGATAGCTAGCTTTAACAATTAACTGACCTACCTGGAATGTGTAGACATGCTAATTTCTTTTGTTGTTGTTCAAAGAGCATTTGAAGGGCCAGCCAGATGGCTCAGTGCACTAATGAGCCTGTTTAGGCAAGCTCAGAGACCAGGGTTCCATCACCAAGGTGTGCTGAGATGGAGACTGAGACTTGGCATGGTGATGCATGCCTCTAATCCCAGTGCTTGGGAAGCTGAAAATAGGAGTCTAAGCAGGAGTCCAATCTGTGTAGAGACCCTGTAGACCCTGTACTAAAGCATATAATTTGCTTACATTGGAGGATAATTCAGCTTATCTCTTGAGACCAACATCAACTGAGAGATTTCAAGAGTCCTAAAACAAATTAGTGAGCAAGTATGATGAGGAATGTGATCTTTTTACCTCCAGTGTCCACGGTTTTGCTTCTTCTCTCTACCATCTATGCTTTTAAAATTGCTCCTAGAGTTGCCTGAGGGATAATTTTGAGGTGTAGGAGGCCAAAGAATGGAGACCGAGAATCTGCCATGAGATAGGACTCCAGTGACGTCATTCGCTCATCAAACAGATGGTCTTTCTTATTGACCTTGTCTATTAAGATTTTATGTAATATAAGAGGATTGATGTATGTTGCCGAAGTTTATAGTAACTTTGTACCTTAGTCTTAAAAATGTCTCTGAAATATAATATTTTACTGCTGAAGCATGCATTAAAAGGAAAGTTGATAAAGTCAAGGGAAAACACAAACTGTATTTTGATATTTTTATACTCTCAGCTGGAAAAAAATAGAATATATCTACAATTAAAATTATTTTAGGAGCTATTTTTCCTAATAGCCTATTTCTCTAGCATAAACATAGCTAAAACTATTTCTGAGTTAATATGTGAATTCTAAATCACATTGTGATGAAAATTTATCACAGAAAAGAGTCATTTCTTCTTAGTTTTTCATGTTTAACATTACAAAATCTTGAAAAAAATATAGGATTTCACTTTTGAATCACTTTCTTAGTTGTTTATGCCTTTGAAAATCATGCATAATTTTAGAGAATTTTTCCCAAAGAGCATAAAAACAACAAAGTCACAATGTGGTCCACTGAGGGCATACACATACTAATTTTGGATAGGTAGAGGATAGACACAAAAATTCAAATGACTGAATAAAATAAAATTTATCTTTTAAGTAAATTTTTCACTATTTGATAAATAATACTTGTTTTATTTTATAGTCTTCTCCAAAAGATAGTTATTGGTTGTAAAATATATAAAATCTTCTCACATCATATTTTTCTTTAGAAGTACCTGGTCCTTCTAAGCAGAAAAAGGTCTGTCATTGACACATCATTAATTTAGATCTTTGTTTAGGTTCCCTTTTATTTAACCATTCTAAAAAAACCTAGGCTATTGATAAGAGTATGGGTCCAGTAATAAGTGAGTAGGATTCACTGAGGAATACTACCAAGAATACCAAGAATACTCAAATCTCCCATTCCAACCTCAGTTATGTCTACATATCTGTCCTCACCAATAGGATGTCAGAAAATGATCCAGAGCACGGTAGGAATATTGCTGGCATCTCTTAGCCAGGTTCACTTTGTGGTCCCCATTTTGCATATTTTGACTTAGAGAGCAGCACTTCTATCTCTGCACATAAATTTAAGGATATAAAATAATGGCTTTAAAGTTTTCCTTTTTCTCTTTTTCTGTCTTTTCCCTTTCTCTCTCTCTCTTTTCTCTCACTCCAACTCTCTCTCCCTCTCTCTCTCTCTCTCTCTCTCTCTCTCTCTCTCTCTCTCTCTCTCTCTCTCTCTGTTATCCAGGAAAGCTTAGCACATCAATTAAATTTTAAAAGTCTTAAGTTTTAATTGTTGTTCTTTGGGAAGATTAAATCTAAGAAAGAAAGATATATCATTTTCGAGAAGCTTTAATGACTCTGCTGGTAAAACGTTAAGCGCCATTTATCTTCCCAGTAGCATAACATGATATATTTCATACCACCTACTTATCCTAATTCTGTTTGGCAACCAGCAGTGGCAGGAGGTCTAACTAACAGCAGGTGCTACAAGTTTCAGAAGAGATAATACTACAGTCACTGGGGCTACTTTGGAAAAAGAGGAAAGTGCAACAATCGCACCAGAGCAAATTGGTAGCTTAGTAGCAGACAATCCAAACAACACAGCATGAAAATCTGAAAGGCCACTGATGGGAATTCAAAATGCCCTTAGAGCATAAATGAAACTTG
>PVJA010008807.1:0-62992 GCA_004027025.1 Myocastor coypus | reverse complement strand
AAAAAAAAAAAAAAAAAAAAAAAAAAAAAAAAAAAAAAAAAAAAAAAAAAAAAAAAAGTCAGATGGCACAGAGAAATAAAAGTAAATAATCAAACTCATCTGGGATTACATCCCAACCAACAAATAGGAACTGAAATGTTACTGTCTTAGAATTTTTGTATGATTTTTTTGGGGAGGGGAATGAATATATATGTATTTAGCACAGGATCTACAGGGTCTTTTTTTTTTTTTTTTTTTTTTGTGGGACTAGGGTTCAAACTCACGACCTTGCACTTACCCAGCAGGCACTTGTGCCTCGGAGCTATCTCCCCAGCCCCTATCACTACGTAAATTGACTCGTAGTGATTTTCCTATTTTCAGCCTCCCAAGGGCTGGGATTACAGGTGTGTGCCACCATGGCCTGGGCTGTTCACTGTCTCAGCGTGCCCCACAGGTGTGACCGGCTGAGTATGCCAGGGATCAACCCCAGTCCCTGTCTGCCTAAGCAGGTGCTTTAATCTGCTGAGCTATCTGGCTGGTGCTTATTTATGGTTTAGAATCCAGAATTTTTTTTTCATTAATGATGTGCCATGATCTTTAGTTGACATTAAATGCAGTAGCACATTGTTATTACTGATTACATAGAATTACCACTGACTGGTAGCTCGGTTGAAGTTGATAGAGATAGATAGATATTTGAAGCTGAGACTTCAACTGAGATTGGACACGGTGGCACACCTGTAATCCCAGCACTTAGGATGCTGAAAACAGGAGGATCACTGCAAGTCAGATCTGTGTGGTGAGACCCTGTAGACCCTGTACTAGAATACAAAAACAAAAAGCAAACAAAAGAAAGAATTATCACTGGCTGTACCTTAGTTTACTCAACTGATTTACGAGACATTTGGGTGTCACTTTTGCTGTTACATAAAAGAAAAATGTGGTGAGCACAGTGGCACGTGTGTGTAGTTCCAGCGGTGGGAAGACTGAGGCAGGAGGGTTGCGAGTCTGAGGCAAGCCTGAGTGTTATGGTTTATGTCTAGTTGTCCCCCCAAAGCCTCATGTAGTCATTGGGTGGGGACGTCTAGAGTTTGAGACTTGATCCATGATCCCTGGGATTATGGGTTTTAGTACTGATGGGATTATGGGTGTAGCCTAAGGCGGAGGCTAAGGCGGAGAGCCTGAATGTAGTATAAAGAGACAGAGAGACAGACTGGAGCTGTTGCTCTCTGCTGCCCTGTTTGGTTGGCTGCCTCTGTCACCATTTTGTTACTGTTCTGCTACCATGAACTGGATGCTCTCTGCCCTGTTCCACTCAGCCTTGGGCCAGCTGAATATGGACTGAAACCTCCAGTAACTGTGAGCTAATAAACTTTTCCTTTCTTCATTTTGAGTGTCGGGTACTTGTCCCAGCAACGAGTGAAAAGTAACTAAGACACTGGGCAACACAGCAAAACCTTCTCTCTAAACAGAATGTTAAAAGACCAGGGACATAGCTTGGTGCAGAGGTCCTGGTTTCAGCCTCCATGAAGAGAAGGAAAAACCCAAAGTAACCAGTTTTAGCTAACCATTTGTACCCAGCCTCGTTCTCCAGAGATAAACACCTAGAACTAATAAGTCATATGTGGGGAGTCATTTGAGACTGTATGCAGATCGATCCTCCATCAGGCCCGCTAGTGTGGGCAGCCCTCACAAAGAAGACCTGCCCCTCCTCCTTCCTCAGCTCTCTCCCCGCCTTTTTTGAGCGGTTGCTGGGATCCTTAGGGCCTCGTGCCTGCTTCCAAGTGCTGTGCCACTGGTCTGCACCCCGAAGCCCTGTCATTCATATCAGTGTGGACGGGGATTTTTCATTCCACTCCTTTAATTTCTGTTTGGAGTGATGGAAAGGCCCTGTAATGGGTTATGATGATCTATAACTGGACACACTGAAGCTAGTCAGTTGGGTACTTTAGGTGAGTTGTAATCAACTGGGTATCGTATCTTAAGAAAGCTATTCGACATCAGCAGTAACCACTCTGATATGAAGATCAAGGGAGACTTCATGCTCAGTTGTCACATTTTCTTGGGGACACGCACACTCCATTCCACCCTCTGGAGTCCCTTTTGTGTCTTCTCAGCTCCCCTGGGTCTAGATTGTGTGATGCTCCTTAGAGCCTAATGGGTGTTGGCATGCTGCCTCAAGCTAGTTCCTTCCAGGCTGGATGAGGGCCTTCCTTTTTTTTGTGCAATCTGTCTTCCTCTTCCTTACTTGCTGTTCGGCCCTGTCCCCATCGAGGACACTGTGACTCACCATACTGCAGATGTCTGTAGAAGGGCAGGAGGATTTGTGCCAGCTGCGTTCCAAGTGGGCCGTGATGCCCAAAGCCACTGCTTCTGTTTGCTTCCTGGCTGGCTGTCAGGAGGCTCCATGCCCGGGCATCCAGGCAGCAGCATGGGACAGCAGGCGCAGCTGTGGGCAGACCTTTCCACCTGTGTCCCTACTTGATTGTTCTTGGCTTTGGCTGTATGTTTTGTCAGTTTATAGACGCAGAATATCAAGACCACTGCTCCCTGCCAGGCACGGTGGTGCATGCCTGTAATCCCAGCACTCAGAGGAGTCTGAGGTGGGAGCATCGCCAGGAATTTGAGGCCAGTCTGGGCTACGTAGTGAACTCAACACTACCGTGAACTGCACAGTGAGACTCTGTCTCAAAAAAACCTCCCAAAAAAACAAAAAGAAAAACGAAAAACCACTACTTCTGCAACTCAAACTTCTCCTCTGCCATTCTTTAGCCTGAACCCTAAGAGTGTGTGCGCCCAGCAGAACTCTCACAGGGTGTGCTCACTGTGGGAGGAGCTTCCACCAGTGCAAGGTGTCTGCTTCCTTTTGTCACTCGTCACTCGAGTTTGTGTCCTCTGAAGGAGGAGCAGGCTGGTCATCTTTCAACTTGGGAATGCTGTGTTTTAAGGGAATGTCACGTTTGTGTGCCACAAAACCAGCAAAGTGGCTCTTGACTCTGTATGGGATGATTCCAGCCCTGCAGGGACCTGGGCCTTAGGCAGATCAGCGTCATGCCGATCTCCTTTTTGTTTTGGCAGCACCCATACGTGTACCGGGTCACTTTTGCCACCGCCAACGAGTCCTCTGCACTACTAATCAGGATGTTTAATGAAAAGGGAACTTTGAAGGATCTGATCTACAAGGTACTCTCAGGGCAAGTTCACGGTCATTAAGTTCTCGGGTCCCTTTCAAATCCCCTAAGGTTCCAGAAATAAGACCCTATGGGTTCTATTTTAATTTTGATTTTAGTTGGAAAGATTCTGCCCAGTTTGGTTAAACAGCACTCCTTTCTGCCTGAGGGGAAGAGGAGCCTTTGGGGGCTGTAGACGGTGGGCCTGGGTCACTCGTAAAGTCTGTCTTGCACTTGTTAATGGCACAGTGCTGAAGCGCCCTAGCAGCGTGCAAGACTTTGGGACCCATGAGGCCAACACAGGGCACATCCCTGGAGCCCGGGAGGGGCCCAGCCCAGGTCAGCCTCTGTCAGCCACGCAGACTGTTCAGCTCATACCCCACATCCCATGGGCTGGTCCTCTCTGCTGAGTGGGTCCTCGGCTGCTTCCTTACAGGCAAAACCAAAGGACCCATTCCTGAAGAAGTACTGCAACCCAAAGAAGATTCAGGGCCTTGAACTCCAGCAAATAAAAACATATGGGCGGCAGATATTAGAGGTAAAAGGGTTTTTTTTTTTTTTTTTTTTTTTGTGGGACTGGTTACACTTGCCAGGCAGGCACTTGTGCCATGGAGCTATCTCTCCAGCCACAAGAGGTTCTTAACTTTTGTCTAACTTCTATTGTAGTTTTATCCAAAGTCTGTTATTTTTATGGAAAAGTTCTTAGGAAATAGCAAAGTCCCTGACATTGTCTGTTTTTTTTTTGTTTGTTTTTTGTTTTTTTTGTTTGTTTGTTTGTTTGTTTGTTTTTGTCTTTTTGAGACAGGGTCTCACTATGCAGTTGAGGCTGGTCCTGAGCTCACTTTTGTAGCCCAGGCTGGTCTCGAACTTGCACCAATCCTCTTGCCTCAGCCTCCCGAGTGCTGGGATTACAGGCATGCGCCACCATGCCCGGCTGCATTTTTTTTTTTTTAATTTTTAAACTTTATTTATTTATTTGTGGCCCACTCAGCCTGCCTTGGGGTTGGGGCTGGTGCAGCATGTGATTTCGGGGAATTGAACTGCAGTCCCTGCAGTTGCCTAAGCTTGCCTAAGCAGGCACTTTAGACCACTGAGCTATCTCTTTGGCCCATAGCTGTTGCATTTTTATGTCTGAGTTTTAAGAATTATTCTGGGGCCAGGGAAATAGTTCAGCAGAGTAAGTACCTGCCTGGCAAGCGCAAGGTCCCAAGTTCAATCTCCAGTACCACAAAAAAAAAAAAAAAAAAAAAAAAAAAAATTTTTCTGAGCGGATAACTTTTGTGGTACCTTAGGCTGATCTGTATCTCCATTTTTTATTATATGCCATATATGTACACCTGTACCTCTGTTGCAGAAGTATGAGCAGCAGCGATATCTTCTCCCACTGGGGATGGATACAAAGCTCAGTGCTAGCATGCTAAGTATTTAAGGCCTTGGCTGTGAGTCTTAGCACTGTGAGAAAGGAGGAAGGAAGGGGAGGAAGGAAGGAAGGAGGGAGGGAGGGAGGGGGGGGGAGGGAGGGAGGGAAGGAAAAGGGCCGAGCCTTTCCTATGTCACTCTAGAGCAGTGGTTCTCAACCTTTTTTTTTTTTTTTTTTTTGGTTCTCAACCTTTTTAATGCTGTGACCCCACAGTACAGTTCCTCATGTTGCGGTGACCCTAAACCGAAAAAATAATTTTGGTGGCTACTTCAAAACTGTAATTTTGCTACAGTTATGATTCAGAATGTAATAAATAACATCTTCTGATGGCTTTAGGCGACCCCCGCCAGGGTCACAGCCCACAGGTTGAGAACCGCTGCTATAGATCATGTTCTCCAGGCTTCTCGGATAAAAATACTTGAGCACCACACTCCCCGATGTGGCATATATTTAACCCTAAATTCTCATAATGTAACATAAATAAATAAATAACCCTAAATTCTATACGTGTGCAGCTGCTCACACATTCTTGAACATAAGTTAAGAGAAAATAACATTTTTGAAATGAGAAGGAGCAGCTGTGTTCTCGCTGTGGCCTGCCACGCACTGCCCTGTGCCACTCCCTAGCTGGTTTCTCCAGCTCTTTGCAGGACTGGGTGGAGCCGTCTTTGTTCTGGGAGCTGCTGTGTGCCTCAGTGGCAGCTGAAAAGTTGGAGCCTTCTTGTGGAAGCCTGTTGCTTGTTTCTCTTTCTTTCTTTCTTTCTTTTTTTTATTTACCTTTTTGAGACAGGGTCTTGCTATGCAGTTTAGGCTGGCCTTGAGCTCACTTTGTAGTCCAGGCAGGTCTCGAACTCACGACAGTCCTCCTGCCTCAGCCTCCTGAGTGCTGGGATTACAAGTGTGCGCCACCACACCTAGCTCTGCAGTGCTTCTATTATAAACACATAAACTTGGACAAAGAGGGGACTGGAGCTGGGGTCAGCAGGCACTTAGAGCAGAGGCCTCTCCGTTCCCGGAGCTTGGCGCTGGAAAGCGGTCAGCATCACTGCCTTTCCCAAGGGTGGAGGTGGCATTTGTCTAGCAGTCTCCCTGTGACCTGTTTTATTTTGTTTCAAAGCACTGAGTTAAAGAAGAAAAAAGTTCTTAGTATTTGTTTTGCTTTGCTTTTGGTGCTGAGGATTGAACTCAAGGCCCAGGGATTCCATCTGTATCCGTGTGAGTTGGGGAATGTAACCTGCACTTCCTTGTTTACAGGTGCTGAAGTTTCTGCATGACAAGGGGTTTCCTTATGGGCACCTCCATGCCTCCAACGTGATGCTTGACGGGGACAGCTGCCGGCTGCTGGACCTTGAGAACTCCCTACTGGGCTTGCCCTCCTTCTACCGCCCCTACTTCACCCAGTTCAGGAAGATCAACGTAAGTTACTCGAGCAGTCAAGCAGGGGGCTCATCTTAAAGCTATTCCGCAACTAAGATGAAATGGCGGAGGGGGCAAGGAAGGGAGTAGAGTGACTAACTGAGAAACCATAGAGGTAGGCCACACCTTTCGGCTAGCAGGGTCTTTTGTGGGCTGCTTTGTTTTGCTTTGTTTTTTTTTCCAAAGGGACTTTTTTTGGTCTTTTTACTATTTTGTTTTTTGGTACCGGGAATCGAACTCTGGGCCTTACACTTGCTAGGCAGGCGCTGCACCACTGAGCTACATCCCTGGCCCTGCTTTGGTTTTTTGAGACAGTGTCTTGCTGTGTAGCTCAGGCTGACTTCCCTGCCTCAGCCTCCCCAGTGTTGGAACTATGGGTGTGCTCCACTGTGTCCTGCTGCCCAGGACTTGAGCTTCATTTGGGAGTGGACTGCCCTTGGCCTTATTTCTCAGTGGCAGCCTGGGGCAGATGCACAGGAGCCCCTGGGCCCAATGGAACGGTGACTGCTCTCTTCCCCTCACAGACGCTGGAAAGTGTGGACGTGCACTGCTTTGGGCACTTGCTGTACGAAATGACATATGGACGGCCACCTGACACGGTGCCGGTGGACTTCTTTCCTCCTGCACCGTCCATGGCTGTGGGTCAGTATGGGCTTGGGGCAGGTCTGGGGGGCTGGGAGTCTGCAGAGCCGCTCACCCCCTTTCTGGAGGCCAGGAAAGGCTCCCAGGAAGCTGCCAGCCTCCACAAACTTTGCAGATAACTCGTTTGTCTCTCAGACTGGGGCCCTTCTGAAACTTGCTGTGAAGTATATTAGAATTTTGGAAGCAAATGGATGTAGTCTTAATCAGATACAGAAGCGCCGCTGAGCATCTCCAGCGTTGAGGACCCAGGCAGGTGCCCAAGATCCAACCGTAGCTGGTCTGAGCCTAAAAAGCAACCCAGGAGTCAGGCTGGGAGCCTGATGGACAAGAGCCCAGCAGGCCGGCCAGGACCTCAGACCCTGAATGCTTTGGATCTGGGAGTCGTCTAGTGTCCCTGAGGACAGGGGGCCTGGTGCAGGCTCAGCTAGGACTCCTCCATCTTCCTCACAGCCAGCTCAGACCTCAGGGCCCAGGCAGAGCAAGAGAACTGGTGAGCTCTCAGGCCACTGAGAAAGCCAGCGCTCCGCAGTGCGAGAGAACAGGCCCTGAGCATCTTACTTGCTGGGTGGGAGTGACTAAGGCTGAACTGTGTGCCATGCGGGAGGGCTGGCTGCTCTGCTTACAGTGTCCACAGCGTTGCGTGGTGCAGGGTCAACGGCCGACTTCTTAGGTACTGGGGTTTTTTTTTTTTTTTTTTCAGGTAGTGGCTTTGATTAAAAACAGGGGAGCCACAAAATGTCTTTCAAGCTCAGATTTTGCTTCTGTGTAGTGTTTACTTTGCTCTTCAAGGAATGCTTCTGGATGATATTTGACTTCTTCCAGTTAACTTGGAAAAATGCTTGCTTTCTGTCCGCACGTGGTGTCGCCGACGTTCCCCTCCTCCCCACACCGTCTGTCTGTGTGTGAAGAGTTTTGGCACCGTTCTGAGCAGCCTGGGACAGCTGTTGCAAAGCTGTGTCAGACTTTTCATGGCCCGGTGCATTTGCCAGCAATGTTCTGTGGAACTAAAATGTGTATCTGTTCATTTCAAGTGGCCGTGTTGGAGTCCACGCTGTCTTGTGACGCCTGTAAACATGGCATGCCCACCGTCTCCCGGCTCTTACAGATGCCGTAAGTCGATCATCTGCTTCGCTTGTGATGTTAGTAAGCTTGCTGAACTCAGGGCCACTGTGCGCAAGGGCCTGGCACTCAGTCACAGTCCCTGCAGCGTGGATGTGACCTGCTTCTAGGTGGTCATGTCCGGCACACTCTCTGCTGTCCGATGACCTCTCTCTCTGCCTGGGCTCATTGCTCTCCTTCAACACCAGCGTCCTTTTCTCGTGCGTCTCTTCTGTCAGCATTAGCGTTGTGTGCATACATGTGGCGCCCCAGCTTAGGCTGCTCCAGCACCTCCCCTTTGTGAGCTTATGGCGCTCCAGCCGGTGACAGCTGTGTAGCGTTCCCATGTCGCAGGCCACGAGGGCCTACCCCGTTCCTGGGCTGCTGTGCTTCTGGTGGTCACTTCCTCACTGGGCATAATGTATTAGCCACCTCACTTGGGCCTGGCCCGGTGCTGCGGCCCAGCACTCAAGGGCACGCTCCCTTTAGGGTCAGTGGTGAACAGGGTTTCCCAAGCCTGCCACTCCTTTCTGCAGCTCGTTATCCAGCAGAGGTACTCAGAAAACAGTGACAGAGCAGCCAAGGCTTGGTGTGGCCAGTGGTCAGGGGAGGCAGGCGGTGGCTTGGGCTCCTTATTCATTCTACAAGTTGTTTTCCTTTGTTCTGCTTTGGTTTAGTTTGGTGAGGTTTGGTTTTTTTTTTGTTGTTTTTTTTTTTTAATTTTTTTTTTTTTCTTGTTTCAGAACCTTTATTTGTTTATTCACTCATTTTTATGGCCAGCTCAGCCTGTCCCGAGGGCAGGGCTGGCGCAGCATGTGGTGCCGGGGATCGAACCGTGGTCCCTGAAGCCACCCCAAGCTTTCCCAAGCAGGCGCTTTAGACCACTGAGCCATCCCGCCGGGCCCGGTTTGGGTTTTTTGATACTGGAGTTGAACCAGGGGTGTTGTACCCCTGATCTATCCCTAATTCCTTTTTAATTTTGAGAGAGGGTCTTGCTAAGTTGCCCAAGCTGGCCTGGAACTCACATTTTTCCACCATTCTTTCAGTTTTCCCATTCTACTTCATTTATTTCTAATGTTTTTACATTTTTCTTTTTCTTTTCTTCTTTTTTTTTTTCTTTTTGAGATAGGGTCTCATTATGTAGTTCAAGCTGGCCTTGAGCTCACTTTGTAGCCCAGGCTGGTCTCAAACTCACAGTGATCCTCCTGCTTCAGCCTCCCAAGTGCTGGGATTGTAGGTGTGTGCTGCCACACCTAGCTCCATTCTACTTTAATCCAAATTTTTGCTTCACCTAAGTCTTTCCACCCTGTGGGCTTTGGGCTGGAGAATCACAGTGGGAGAAGTGTGACCTAGGTTCAATTAACGTGTGTCACCTGGAAGTAAATGAAAGTGTGGCTGGGAGGGCTGGGCTTTGAGGAGCACCACAGGGAAAAGATGACCTTGCCTGATGAACTGACTGTCCTTAAAAAGGGAGGGATGGCGTGGGGAGGCAGCTCGTGGCGTAAGTGCCTGCCACACAAGTGCAAAGTCCCAAGTTTGATCCATGTTACTGAAGAAAAAAAAAAAGACTGTGGTCAGTCCCCTGAAATTTATAAATATACTGAGGTAAAAGAAGAAAGGGAGGGATTGGGGCTGGGGAGATAGCTCCAAGGCACAAGTGCCTGCTGGGCAAGTGCAAGGTTGTGAGTTTGAACCCCGGCCCTGCCAAAAAAAAAAGAAAAGAAAAAAGAAAGGGAGGGATATTCAAGGAAAGTCTAATGGGAGCGTGGGCACCCAAGCAACCAGGCCAGTCAGAGCAAGTCAGAGGCCCTTGTACTATTGTTCTTCCGGCTTGGGGGTGCGGTGCTGGGGATCAAACCCAGAGCCTCATGCATTCAAGGTGTGTGCTTTGCTACCGAACTGTACCCTCAGCCCACACTATTGCTTTTCTTTTAGTTTAGTCTAGTGTGGTCTGGTCTGGTCTGGTCTGGTCTGGTCTAGTCCAGTCCAGTCTAGTCTATTGTACTTCTGTTCTATTCTATTCTATTCTATTCTATTCTATTCTATTTATTGTACCAGGAATCAAAATCAGAACTTTGACCTTGCCAGGCAGGTGTTTTGTCCAGTTGCTATTGTTTTTAAAATGAAGTCTGAGAGCTGGGCGTGGTGGCACACGCCTGTAATCCCAGTATTCGGGAGGCTGAGGCGGGAGGATCGGTGCGAGTTCGAGACCAGCCTGGGCTACGGAAGTGAGCTCAAGGCCAGCCTGAACTGCATAGCGAGACCCTGTCTCAAAAAGACAAAAAAAAAAAAAAAAAATGAAGTCTGAGAAACAACTGGAGACAAAATATTTTTCACTTAGATTCCAATCAGAATAATTCCTGTCTACTTACTTGCACATTTATCTTTTACTGAGCTCTAGGATAAATTTTATAGAGGCAAGAGAGGAGAACAACTTTTTTTTTTTTGAAGTATCTACTGTTTATATTTGCAATATCTTTGCAAGTTGCTATTTGCAAAATAATTATTTTTCCAAATACTACATTGCCCTACAATGGGGAAACGACCTGTGTTTGGCCCCAGCGGGGCCAGTGTGCCGGTGACTCTCCCAAGGCAGGGTTGTAGGGTCCTGAGTCACCCAGGATGAATGTAAACTCCTGTGCCTCTTATTATATACACTTCAGGTGGGTGGCTGGGTCCGGGTGCATGAGGGGAGAGGGGAGAGCGTGGGGGCCAAAGGCGCTGGGATCTGCTTTGGTCTTCATCTTTGAGATCCCAGTCTGTACTTTGTTTCATGAAGATTTTGTTGTTTGTTTCTTTTCTTTACAGATTATTCAGCGATGTTTTACTAACCACTTCTGAAAAACCACAGTTTAAGGTAAAGCAATTCTTTTTTTTTAGCTCCTGACATTAATAAGTTGATTTTGTGTGTTTTTGTTGTTGTTGTATTTTTGTCTTTTTGAGACAGGGTCTCACTATGCAGTTCAGGCTGGCCTTGAGCTCAAGTTTGTAGCCCAGGCTGATCTTAAACTTTCACCAATCCTCCTGCTTCAGCCTCCCAAGTGCTGGGATTACAGGCATGCGCCACCACGCCCAAATAAGTTGACTTTGAAAATCATCTCATTTAAGTTAAAAAAAGAAAGTTGTACGATAGGGAAAACTTGGAAATAATATAAATATCTTGTAATCAAAGTCTGGCTCTTTAATTTGTAATATATCTGAGGAATTTTTATTTAATAAAATAAAATTATAAAGACATTTTAATAATTGAGAAATTATTATGATTTGAGCCAAGATTTTAAAAAGCAGGATATAAGGCACCATGTGTAAGTCTCCCCTTTTGTATTGTGAGAAAAATCTGGAAGGAAGTCCCAGGGATAGCAGTGGTTGGTTCACAAACAGCGCGGGCCCGGGCACCATGGAGAATTGGAGTGGTGCCGTGGTGCTCCCAGGATGCCGGCTCATCTGTAGCAGTGCTTCCATGGCTCTTGCCGTGGAGCTGGGCTGCTCCCTGTGGGGTGCAGTAGTCACCCCACAGGCCGGTCATCCCCTGGCCGATGTCCCATGCTGGCAGCCAGTGATGTTTCTGGACAGCCCGGGCTGTAGTCAGCGGCAGAGCGCTGCCCAGCGTGGTCGTCCCAGCGCTGCACGCGGCATGCAGAAGCAGTGGACATTTCATTGCCTGCGTCCAGAGCCTGTGAGCTGTGCTTGACCTTTAGTGTGAGTCACCACAGTGAGTCCTGCTGCTCTGTCAGCGGGCCTCTGAGGGTGTCTCTTGGGGTTCCTGGTTCCAACCCTGCTTCTGGCCAGTGTGCAGGCGGTGCTGGCTAGGGGAGAATTCTCTCTCTCCTTTCGGTGTTACACAAGAACATGTCAAACCTTTATGGAAATCAAGTTAGACAAAGACACAGAGTCAAGGTGGTGGCAGAGGACCACAGGAAAGAGATGTTCCTCTGTCTTGCTCACCACTTAAGGAGTTCTGATGGGGTTCTTGTGATCTGAAGGAGGAAACAGCTTTTAAAATTCAAATTCATCTCCTCATAGAAACGTCTTAGGAAATGTGTTCCCTCTGCCTTTCAGTAATCATGCTGGCCCAAAACCCTGACATTCCAGCCCTCGGGATTCAGAATGGGGCTTAGGCCTCAGTCCTTCTCTGAGCCTGAGATCCTCAGCACAAAAACAGTGTGACTTTAGCTCGGTGTGGTGGCACATGCCTGCAATCTCAGCACTCTGGAACTCAGGAGGCTGAGGCAGGAGGATCGCCATGAGTTTTAGGCCAACCTGGGCTACACGGTTCATTGTCACACTGAACTTCACGGCAAGACCCTGTCTCCACAAACAAAGCATAACAAAAAATGAGATTTTATTTATTTGGTACCAGGAATCAAACTCCGGACCTTGAGCTTGCTAGGCAGGCACTGTGCCTTTGAGCTGTATCCTCAGCAAAAATGTGGTTTTAAAAACTAATGTGAAGCCAGGGGTGGTGGTGCACGCCTGTAATCCCAGCACTTGGGAGGCTGAGGCAGGAGGATCAGTGAGAGTTTGAGACCAGTCTGGGCTACAAAAGTCAGCTCAAGGCCAGCCTGAGCTGCATAGCGAGACCCTGTCTCAAAAAGACCAAAAAAAACAAAAACAAAAACAAAAAAACTAACGTGTCTTATCTATGTCCCTTCGCAGGGAGCTACACAGAAAATGGCAACAGGAGGTACAGGTGTTTCCCTGTATCTGTCCTTTTTTATACATTTCAGATTTTGAACCATTCGACTACATTACCTACTCAGTACACTTTTTAAAAAGGAATTATTTATTTGGTACAGGGTCTTGCTACACAGCTCAGACTCATAGTGATCCTCCTGCCTCAGCCTCCCCAGCACTAGGATTATAGACATGTGCCACTGTGCCTGGTTTCAGTGGCTGTCTCTGCATGGCATGCAGTACCAGGGATCAAACCTGGGTTGTTGCACTTGCCAGACAGGCGCTTAGACTGCTGAGCTATCTCCTCGGCCCCTCAATATACTTTTACAATTTAAATTTATTTATTTATTTATTTATTTATTATTTAAAAAATTTTTTTATTGTATTTATTATTGTTTTTCTTGTTTCGGAACCTTTGTTTATTCACTCATTTTCATGGCCGGCTCAGCCTGCCCCGAGGGCAGAGCTGGCACAGCATGTGGTGCCAGGGATCAAACTGCGGTCCTTGAAGCTGCCCAAGCTTTCCCAAGCAGGCACTGTAGGCCACTGAGCCATCCCGCTGGGCCCTACAATTTAAATTTATTTATTTATTTATTATTGATTGATTGATTGATTGATTTTTTGTCTTTTTGAGACAGGGTCTTGCTATGCAATTCAGGCTGGTCTTGAGCTCACTTTTGTAGCCCAGGCTAGTCTCAAACTCACATCGATCCTCCTGCCTCAGCCTCCCGAGTGCTGGGATTACAGGTGTGCACCACCATGCCTGGCTCCTACAATTTAAATAAAATTAAAAAAAAAAAAATTCTTTTTGGTTTTTAGAATTTTATCTATTTTATTTTATTTTTTTTCTTGTTTCAGAACTTTTGTTTGTTTATTTATTTTTATGGCCAGCTCAGCCTGCCCTGAGGGCAGGGCTGGCACAGCATGTGGTGCTGGGGATCAAACCGTGGTCCCTGAAGTCGCCTAAGCTTTCCTAAGCAGGCGCTTTAGACCGCTGAGCCATCCTGCTGGGCCCTACAATTTAAATTTGAAAAAAAGTAAGTCCAGCATGACCTCAGGGTCTGTTTTCCAGGCCTCCACTTCTTGTAGTTTAAAAAGATAATAAATTCAGGATGTGGTTAGAATTATTTCCCAACAGGAAAAAGGGCTAAGCTTATGCAATTCACAGTGTAAGCCTTTCACAGAGAAATTCTCGCTAAAGTTATAAAATATTATGATTACTTGATTATATTTGTGTGTGGTCCAGTAAGTTTCATGTATTTTTGAAATTATAGCAAAAATTACAGACTCTACTTAACCTACTTAACTAATCTACCTACTCTATCTGTGTATTGTGTGTGTGTGTTTGTATGTACGTGTATGTATGTGTGTGTTACTGGGGAATCAACTTAGGACCTTGTAGATGTTAGCGAAGCCTCCTACCACTGCGCTGCCTCCCAGCCCTTTATAAAATTAATTTTGAGCCAGGGTCTCACTGCATTGCCTGGGCTGACCTTGAACTTGGACTGATAGTTCCCTAGCATCCCAAATAGCTGAACTTAGAACACGTGTTGTAAGTTCACCACAGGCAGTTCAGCGGGGTGGCGGTCTTCAGGCCGCTGTGTGTGGGCTAGAGAGCAAGCTCTGCGCCTGAGGGTGTCTTCCTGCGTCCCTTCTCTCCAGCTCATGGGAAGCATTTTTTGTTTCCATGGTTTCAGCTGCTTTAGCCGCCTCAAGTAGGATTGCTGTTGTCTGCTGTGCTGCTTGCCGGTGCGCTGCTGCTGCCACCCCTCCCTGGCTCCAGGCCTCAGCTGGCCAGCAAGCACACTGCTCAGTCCAGGGTCCGCCCCCTTCTGGCTCCCCCAGACTCAACAGGGGCACAGAGGATTTGGCTTGGATTCTTTCGCTGAGCATGATGTACTCAAGGTATATCTGCACTGTAACGTCCAACCACATTTTTTGCTTTTTCAAGGCTAGTGTTCTTCTCTGTATGTGTCTGTGTATTTACACACAAGCCATCTTTTCTTTATCTCTTTTATGATGGGTGGTGGGACTGTTTCCACTTTGTTATCTTTTTTTTTTTTGTCTTTTTGAGACAGGGTCTCGCTATGCAGTTCATGCTGGCCTTGAGCTCACTTATGTAGCCCAGGCTGGTCTTGAACTCACACTGACCCTCCTGCCTCAGCCTCCCGAGTGCTAGGATTACAGGCGTGCACCACACACGCCCAGCTAGATGTTTTCTTCTGATGGTAGCTGCCCATCTTAGCTGCTTCACTCTCCTCGCTGAGAGGAAATACCCGACAGCCAGAGTTAAGGAGGGAAAGGTTGCTGTAGCTCAGTGTGCAGAGGTTTTAGTCCGAAATCCGCTGGCTCCAGGGCAGGGTGGTGCGGTGAGGAGCAACAGTTCCAAGTGGCAGAAGCAGTGGCCGCAAAGGGGAGAGCAGGGCTCCTGCCCACTACGGAGTCCCTCAGTTAAACTTCTCAAGTCGCTGCAATGAACAACAGTCTAGAGGTAAGGGCGTGTCTGCTTTCAGTGTGAGGAAAGGCGGAGTTACTTAGCTAAGCTTTTGGACTTGAAGTTGACACAGCGCATCCTGCGCAACCACCCCAACCTGTGCCAGCCGCATTCTCAGTGTTTTCATTTTCATTGCTGCAGGGATTGAGGTTAAGCATCTTTCCATGTGCTTGCTTTTAGGCTGTATATTTTCTTTGGAGAAATGTTAATTTAGGTTTTTCACCCAATTTTAAATTGGACTACATATATTTTTGTTACCATTATAGGAGTTCCTTTGTGTGTAGGGCTATTAAATCCTAATCAAATGTATGATTGACAAATATTTGCCTTTTCATTATTGGTAGTGACCTTGCAAAAAACTTAAATTTTAAGGAAATACAACTTATCTTTTTTCTTTTACTGATTGTTTTTATTTTTTTCATATGCTATCCAAGAAATCATTGCCAAAGCCAATGTCTTAAAGTTTGGCTTTTTGGGTTTTTTTTTTTTTTTTTTTTTTTTTTTTTTTTTTTTTTTGTCTTTTTATTATTTTATTTTGGGGCTGGGGAGATAGCTCCATGGCACAAGTGCCTGTCTGACAAGTACAAGGTCGTGAGTTCGAATCCCAGTCACGTAAAAAAAAAAAAAAAAAAAAAAAAGTATGGAATATTATTTTATTTTTAAACTTTATTTATTTGTGTTATGGCTGACTCAGCCTGCCCTGGGGGTAGGGCTGGCACAGCATGTGGTGCCGGGGATCAAACTGTGGTCCCTGCAATTGTCTAAGCTTGCCTAAGCAGTCAGGCGCTTTAGACCGCTGAACCACCTTGCCGGCCCCAAAAGTTTGGCTTTTTATTTTCTTTTAGTTTTTTTTTTTTTTTATTTCTTGTTTCAGAACCTTTTTTTTATTTGTTTATTCACTCATTTTTATGGCCGGCTCAGCTCGCTCTGAGAGTCGGGCTGGCGCAGCATGTGGTGCCGGGGACCGAACCGTGGTCCCTGCAGTCGCCCAAGCCCTCCTAAGCAGGCGCTTTAGACCACTGAGCCATCCCGCCGGGCCCCTTCTTTTAGTTTTATAGTTTTTAGTTTTAACATTTTAGGTCTATTTTTTTTTTCTTCTTTTCAAGATCCTGTTCAGATTAACTGAAATATGTATTATGTTAATGTGTTCATTACTAAAAATTCTGGAGTGGTTGGGTGTGTGAAATGTGCCCTTTTGGAATTCCATAGACAACTTTATCTGGCTTTATTTGGGAGGACGGCTTCCTTCATACACAGCTGTTCCTCAGTGTGTGCAGTTTCAGAATCTCCAGCCTCTGGCCAGTGAGATAGCTGGTCACACACATAAAAAAGTCTCCAGCCTAGGGGCCCGGCAGGATGGCTCAGTGATCTAAAGCACCTGCTTAGGAAAGCTTGGTTGGCTGCAGGGATCGTGGTTGGATCCCCAGCACCACATGCTGCGCCAGCCCTGCCCTGAGGGCAGGCTAAGCCGGTTATAAAAATAAATAAACAAAAGTTCTGAAACAAGAAAAATATAAATAAATAAATAAGTCTCCAGCCTCTTCCTTGAGGTATTTTCTCTTCTTTCAGATTCCTACGAAGTTAAAAGAGGCATTGAGAATTGCCAAAGAAGCTATAGAAAAGAGGCTGACTGAGGAACAGAAGCAGGTAAGCGAACAGTCATTCCCCGTGGCACTGTGATCTCTCAGTGTCCCCTCCCTCTTCCATGGTCCTCATAGTGGCTGTCTTTTGGTGGATCGTTCACTCCCTAAACGTTGGGTGTGTGCTTGCTCTCAGGTTCTGGACTAGGAGCTATAACCCAAAACGGAAGACTTCACTATGCCCTCCACAGCTCCAGCTGTGGAGAGACTGACCGGGTACAAAGGGTGGTGGTCCCTTACGGCATGGCGTGCTAGGCATGGCTGACCGGGCGTGCATGGCCTGCACTCTACAGATGCCAGGCCGCACTGTTCTGTATAGAAGGCAGGAGGACTAGGGAGTCCGAAGCTCTTAATCCGCTCTTCTACTCTTCTGTAGACCTTCAGACCCAAGCCTAGAGGCTGCGGGCTTAGCAGAGAAAATTTTCTCTAAATAGTTTGATTTGGAAAAACATGTTGGAGAAAGCTTTACTAGGAAACAGCCTCTGGTACCTGCTCACGTTTATGGTGAGCTGTGGTCTCTTAAAGATTCACCAGCACCGGAGACTGACAAGAGCCCAGTCACACCATGGATCGGAAGAAGAAAGAAAAAAGAGGAAGATTTTGGCTCGGAAGGTAAGCCTAGTGGCTCTGAATTTTTGATCACATGTAAGAAAATGTTCCAGGCCAGTGGTCTGTCTTGAGTGACAGATTGGGTGCTCTGTCTCCTTGAAAGCTGCAGGTGTTCATAGATGACTGGTTTTTAGCTTTTTAAAAGCCACGTAATATTAGTAGAGCTGTGGACCGTGTGCTTTCCCGGCTCGCTGGGCCCACTGTGCAATGATGTAATTGGAAGATCAGCTCGAGACAGTAAAGTCAGCATTCTTGGTTTTATTTCCCCGTGTAGTTTTGGCCTGTGGCTTCTCCACTGTATTAAGTTAGGAGGTCAAATATGGCTTTGTCTATAACAGCTACACTGTGTGCCTGGAAAGTTTTTAACTCTAACTTAGCTTCGGTGTGTTGATTCTTTGCTTTGTTCCCTTTCTTTTATTTTCAAAGAAGTCAAAGCGATCTGCTGTTGAGAACAGTGAAGAGCATTCAGTGAAGTACAGCAACTCTAACAATTCAGGTAACTGGCTAGAGATGCCAAGGGGCTCCCAAGCCAGGCTAGGGGTCCACGGCAGGAGTCTCATTGGAGGGGCTTGGGGTTCTGCTAGGCACAGGTTGGACAGCATAGTAACGAATGCAGAGAACAAAAGAACTGTGTCCCTAGCAATGGACTGTGCCAGTCCATGGGCTCAGGACTGAAGTGGTGGGGAGGCCTCTGTGCTCAAGGGTGGCTCTGTCTGTTCACTCCTGACTGCACTCAGGGAGAGGCCAGGAGCCCCTGCTCTGGGAGAGAGATGGACTCGCAGTAAGGTGCAGCATCGTCTTCCTCTTCCTGTGAGTGGCCTGAGGTGTCCTGTGAAAATAGTTCTTACTCTCTCAACCCAGAAAACCCCAAAAATCATGCAAATCAAGAGGCTCAAGTCTTCGTGTTCACTTTAAGAACACATGAAATTGCCTAGGCCATCAAGGGTATGCATATCCAAAAGGCCACCAAGTATCTGAAGGATGTGCCATTAAAGAAGCAGCGTGTGCCATTCTGGCATTACAGTGGTGGAGTTGGTAGTTGTGCCCAGGACAAAGTGGGACTAGATGCAGCGATGGTGGCCCAAAAAGAGTGCTGAAATTTTGCTGTACATGCTTAAAAATGCAGCGAGCAATGCTGAACTTAAGGGTTTAGATGTAGATTCTCTGGTTACTGAACATACCCAGGTGAACAAACACCACCATACATATAGAGCTCGTGGCTGGATTAACCCATCTGTGAGCTCCCCCTGCCATATTGAGATGATCCTTACTGAAAAGGAACAAATTATTCCTAAACCAGAAGAGGAGGTTGCACAGAAGAAAAAGCCTAGAAGAAACTGGAGAAACAAAATCTTAATGGCATGTGAAAAAACAAACAAATTAAAAAAAAAAAACTTATGCCATGGGAATACATTAAGCATAAAATAAAATTAATGTTGTTGGTTATTAGTTTAAAAAAAAAAAAAAAGATGCAGCCCCTCCTGCTTTTTGACGGAGCCCGCATGAAGTGGTATTACCCCAGGCCTCTGCTCTGGGCCCCACGCAGAGGAAGAATTTGCACCCTGTATGCCTTATGGAGAGGACTGTGTATTGGAATTTCAAGAGGCATCATCTGGACAGGCTAAGGTGCTCTGAAGACCTCCCGGCCACTCCCTGCAGCCCTCAGCCAGCTCCCTGGCTTGGGCTTGTTTACAAGGCAGGGTCACACTGAATGACCCCTGTGCCCTTCCTGCACTTCATGGATCTGTCAAGTAGCTTTGACATAGGGAAGGTTTCACTCCACAGGGGCGGCAGCTGTGGGAAGGGAGGCTTGAGGGGTAACTGAGTACCTTGAGGCAGGAGAAGGCCCAAGCAGGGAGAGCGAAACTGAAGATGCAGGGGGGAGAGTGGCCGAAGAGCTAGAAGGCCGCGGGGTGAGCCCGGAGCCCTGTGGTCAGGCGCAGCTGTGTGGGAAACTTCCAGTTCTCTCCAGAGAGTTGAGTAAGGAGGGGTGGGGAGGAGCTGAGGGGTGGAAAGGGAAGGGCCAGGCTCACCTGGGCTTCCTCGGTAGTTCCTGAGCAGCTGCAAGCACAAGAAGATCGGCTGGGCCCAGGAGTTGAAGACCTGCCTGGGCAAATGGCACAAGGGGAAAAAAAGAGGAGGTGGCAGGAAGGGAGGGAGCCTCTGGAAGACAGGAAGACAGGACGCCGCCGTGTTTGCAGGCTAGGAGAACGCCTGCCTGCGTGCTATGCTGGAGGGGCCAGTGCGGAGCCCGGGATGGAAAGCTGCAGTGGGCTGAGCAGAAGGCTCCAGAAGGAGGAGCGCCATGGCACTGCCACCATGAGTGCCCGCAGGGAGGGCCGGGGCAGGCTCCTGGGGACAGACACGTGGCCTGCAGGCAGCTCCAGCATCAGGCCTCTCTTCTCCTTGGTTGAAGTGCGGCCAGAGACTGTTCTTCATCAGCCGCAGGCGGAGCTGCGCATGTCAGCCTGGCCCGGAGCCCGTGCAGCCTCTAGTTCTGTACTGGGCGGAGAAAGCCCAGCTGTGCCCTGCCCCTTCCTGGCCCTGCCTGCAAAGCTCCATGTGCCTGCAGCCAGAGGGGAGCCCAGGACTCCCAGGCGCCTCGCACCCTCAGGAGTTTAGGAAAATGAAGCCTGATAAATGCACAGAGTCTTACCTCGTTTTTCAGCAAAACCTCTGTCATATTTTCAGGAGGCTGAGGGAATACTGCAAGGCAGGAAAGGTAGCAAGCCGGAGGGCGACATGGTTTAATGAGGCCGTTTCCCAGCACACCCAAAGCCCGTGAGGCCCCAGTGCGCCCTCTCCACCTAGGCCAGCTGCTGGTGGCTCCGCTGATTGCAGCCCTCCCTTCGGGTGTGCGCAGTCGGCCTGGAGCGCCCAGGAGGAGCTTTGGTTCTCTGCGGTGTGTGGAGCGGCTTGCCCTCAGCCTGGAGGAGCCTCATGCAGGAGCTGCTGTCTGCTCCGAGGCCACTGTCCTGCCAAGCAAGGAGGACGTTTTCTAGGTGCTTCAGTGGTACAGATGCTAAGAGGCCATGTCCAGTAAGGTTTCTAGGTTCCAGGGAGCCACAGTGAGCGGGACTTCGTGCACTGCTTCACTGTCAGCGAGGGTGTCCACCGAATCCCATGTAGGAAAGGGGTGGAAAGTCCACGGACCGTGTGGCCTACCTTCTCTGGAACACACATATGGACAAGATGGAAATTCTGCAGCATGCAGCGCCAGGTGGACGCTGGGAGGAGCTCTTGCTTCCCTTGTCAAGGCCCTGCCAGGTGCTGTGCTGCTCTGGCCACGGTTATCTGTCGTCATCCAGGCAGGGGATTGGGAGAGCGAGAATTGCAACCAACTGCCTAAGCCATTTGCTTGGCAAAGTTGGCTTTAGATCAGGCGAGCTGGGTGGACCCGGGACTCAGCCTGCCTTGGAGGGTCTGGGGAGGAAGGGGACCCTGTCCCAGGGTGCCAGCCTGTTGCACTGCGTCCAGTCTCCTGAGTTTCTGTCCCTTGTCACATTGTGACCCAAACACAGGGCCAAGTGCAGGTAGAGTCTCAAACACCAGTGGGCTCGGGTGGGCGTTGGACTCCGGGCGCCTCTCTGCAGTGCCCTGAGTGTCGCTGTTTTGCCCCAGCAGGGTCCGGGGCCAGCTCTCCGCTCACCTCCCCATCATCCCCGACTCCACCCTCTACAGCAGGTTAGTACCGGGGTGGGGGGGTGGGGGGGTGGGGGGTGGGGCAGGGGCGTGAGCCTCCCTCCCTCTTCCTGCCTTGCCCTAAGCATTGCAGGGATCCAATGTTGGCAGCCTTCTGCAGAGACTGGAGGGACCCTACGGGGCAGTGTCTAGGAGAAATTCGGTGCTCACCTGAAATGGGCTGTTTAGAGCTGCTGGGTGCCTTTGGTCAAGTGTGGGCTTTGCCAAGGCAGCTTGTCTGCAGATAGAACAAACCCTGGGCCCAGGGCCCTGCCCTGCCCTGCCCTGCCCTGCCACAGCGTCCTCAGGGTGCCCATCCCCGGGGGTTGCTCTCAGAGCACGGCCGGTGCGCCGGTGCCGTCCCCTGTGCCCTGTGCGCAGTGTAGTGCCCCGCCTGCTGGCTGCCTGCCCTCTGCTCACATTGATTGGTGAGGCATTCCATGGTCTGAGTATTTCGCCATCACCAGCCTATGCTTTGCCTTTATGAATTAGGTCAGATTTTGTGCATTCCTTTTGAAATATTTAAAGGTATTTATTTTGGGACTAAGAAAAATAATCTGATTCTGTGGAATAGTCTCCTAATACTCTTTGCTTTCTTTATTTTTTGAGCTAAAACCTCTCTTCTAACTATTTCTAAGCCCAGTAGAAACTTCCTGGGGCAGCCTCTCTCTTTAGTCCTTAAGCAGATCAGGTAGTCCGGGGTCTGAGGAGCTGGTCCTGCCACTCAGCACGTGGGGCAGGACCCTTGGAGGGCTGCTGCAGCTGCTGGGGAGGAGACTCAGCAGCAGGCCTGGTCCGACTTGACGGAGTTCGTATTGTGCACAGCTGTGGTGGTCCCAGGGCTACCGAGAGCACTGCCCAGGTCCTCAGAGGCTTCAAGCTGACCTTCCTGCAAGAACAGCAGGCGGGTGCAAGGGGGAGGCAGGCTGCCCTGGCTGCCTGATAGTGAGTACTGTGGCTTCCTTACTGCAGAGCATTCTGGGGCCAGGGCCAGGGTGGAGTAGCCCAGCACCTGGCTCATTGAGAGCATACACTTCTTTTTTTTTTTGGTCCTTTTGAGACAGGGTTTCGCTATGCAGTTCAGGCTGGCCTTGAGCTCACTTTTGTAGTCCAGATTGGCTTCAAACTCACACTGAGCCTCCTGCCTCAGCCTCCCAAGTGCTGGGATTACAGGTGTGCGCCACCACGCCCGGCTCTGTACACTTCTTTGTCAGTAGATTTTACAAGAACTTCCCCCCCAATTTTTTTTTCTTGTTTCAGAACTTTTGTTTGTTTATTTTTATGGCCAGCTTCGCTTGCCCTGAGGGCAGGGCTGGTGCAGCATGTGGTGCCAGGGATTGAACCGCCGTTCCTGCAGCCACCTAAGCTTTCCTAAGCAGGCACTTTAGACCACTGAGCCATCTTGCCGGGGGCCCCCCCCATCCCCAAAATTGATTGATCCAGACAGACCCTTGTTTTGTGAAGGTGACCTACTTAGGCTGATCCAGAATTTCTGGAGAGTCATTGCCCAGCCTGGATAGAACCATTTTCTAGAAGATAGGGTATTGATTTTATACCATTTGGACATGTAAAAGAATAATTAGAGAATTGCCCCTATGAGCCCTAGCCCTCCTTTAACAAGGAAGGTGTCTGCTAAGTTCACAACCATACATCATGTGTCTGCCTAAATGGCTTGAGGGCTGAGTGTAGTGGTGCACACTGTAATCTTAGCACTCAGGAGGCTGAAACAGGAGGATTGCTGTGTTCAAGGCCAGCCTGCATGCATAGTGAGAGATCTTGTCTCAAAGTCTTGAGGAATTCACAGTCTTTCAAACTTTTGGGGGGAATGCTTTAAGTAGAAACTATCTCAGCTGGATGTGGGGGTGCACACCTCTAATCCCAGCACCCAGGAGGCTGAGGCAAGAGGATCACCAGTAACTTGAGGCCAGCCAAGGCCATCTAGTGAGTTTAAAGCCAATCTAAATGCATAGTGAGACTTTGCCTCAAGCAAAACAAAAGTAAAAGTGGACCTCTCTCACA
Organism: Myocastor coypus; assembly: GCA_004027025.1. Lineage (NCBI taxonomy): Eukaryota > Metazoa > Chordata > Mammalia > Rodentia > Myocastoridae > Myocastor > Myocastor coypus. Next base: position 40,150 of record PVJA010008807.1, on the reverse strand, counting down.
CAGTAGCAAATTTTCATGAGAAGAAAGTAAATTTGGGACTATCTGAAGAAGGGTAGGGATGTAGCTCAGTGGTGGAGCACTTGCCTACCTTGCATGATAGCCTGGGCTCCATCTCCAACCCTGGGGAGAAAAGCATTTTTAAAAGGCACTTGATTGGTGGTGAATGCCTGTAATCCCAGCACTTGGGAGGCTGAGGCAGGAGGATCGGTGCAAGTTTGAGACTAGCCTGGGCTACAAAAGTGTGCTCAAGACCAGCCTGAACTACATAGTGAGACCCTGTCTCAAAAAGACAAAAGACAAAAAAAAAAAAAAAAGTACCTGGGCAAAGCACAACTGCACCTTGCTGCTCAAGAGGCAGAGCAGGGGACCACAGGTTCAAGGTCAGTTTGGGTAACTTAGGCAGACCCTGGTCTCACAATAAAATAGCAGGCCCTAGAGGCTTGAAACTCAGTGGTACAGCTCTGGATTCAGTGTGCAGCACTGCACAGTACATTAATTAATTAAACAAATAAAACACTTCCTTAGAACGAGAGAAGACAGGAATCTTATGATTAGAATTGGTGCTGGGAAAGATTATCTGAGGTGATGGGGTGATGGGGATTGTCACTGAGAGCTCCCTAGCGCCACCCTGAGGCCAGTCATGGGGATCTGGAAGGAAGGCGCCTCGAGGCCCCAGTGCGGAATTAATCAATTCCACCCCCAAAGACAGTACTCTGACCTCTGCTGGGGATTTCTTGTACTGCAGCTCACGAAAGTAGTAATATTTAGCATTTTCTGGGCAGGTAACCTGGCGCTTAAGGCCCTGTCTGAAGTACATGCCTTAAGCTTATCCATTCAAGACTTTTCTGGAGGCATTTACAGGGAGCCTGGGGCCTGCCAGGAACTCTGCAGGGCCTGCTGTTACAGAGGAGAACTTACGGCTCCAGCTCTGAGGGAGTCTCCCCTTCTGGAGCCTCACTGAAGCTTAAGGCGACGCACAGTGCAGGCCAGTGCTTTCTTTGCGGTCTGCCGATGGTAGTGTTCTGTCTCCTCGGCATCCCTAAGTCAGGGCTCCACACCCAGAAAACTAGCACACAACAGGCTCCGCCTTGAGTTTCATTCTGTGCCTGGCCTCAGGCCAACCCCAGGGTTCTCCTGCCTGCGGCAGGTGGGTCAAAGTCCCCTTTGGCTGACTTGCTCAGGCTTCCCTGTGGGGCCGAGGCTAACTGAGCCTCAGGTGGCAGCTTCCAGCCGCTCAGCCCTGGTTCCACCTGCAGCCAGGAAGGCCCACTCCTGGGCTGTCTTCTTACTGCCCCTCTGCACGCTGCTCATCTTATTGTTGGATTCATCCACTCCAGTTTACAACCTGGGGGTCAGGGAGATAGCTCAGTGGCTCAAACACCTCCATGGTAAGCACAAGGTCCTGAGTTCGACCCCTGGAAGCACAGAAAGAATTTACAGCCTGACTTCTAGGCTAAGATTATGGGTTCTAGTCAAGGGTACTGTTTCTCAGCTTTGTGAGGAAATACTATTTTCAGAAACGGAGCCAGGTGTGGTGGCACATGTCTATCATCCGAAGCGCTCTGAGAAACTGAGGAGGATGACAAATTGAAGCCCAGCCTGGGCAGTTTTACAACTTATCAAGACCTTGTCTCTAAATAAAAGAGGGGGGTGGGCTGGGGAGATAGCTCTCTGTGGCTCAAGTACCTGCCTGGCAAGTGCAAGGCTGTGAATTCAAATCCTGGTCCTGGAAAAAAAAAAAAAAACAAGACAAGACAAACAAACAAATAAATAAGGGCTGGGGTACAGCTCAGTGTGCAGGCCCTGGGTTCGACCCTCAGTCCAACCACTCATACACACAAAGGAAAACTGCTGTTTTCAAGGACTGGTACTAATGAAAGAGTCCCTACAAAAGATGACGTCTCCATCGCAGTTCACCCCAGAACTCACGAGACCTGCACCCGTGGCCCGGGACCCTAAGCTTGGGAGCTGTGCTGTGGGCCAGGTGCTGGGCCTCCAGACTCACCAGCGGGGGCTCAGGTGCTGCCGCCAGCCCTGCTTGAGAAGGGTCTGTGAGTTACATGGGGGCGGTGAACAGTGCCCAGAGTTCAGAACTCCGGCTCGAGGGGGTCTGTCTCCGTGCCTGGGCTTTGCCTGCTTCCTCTGTAAAATGCAAAGAGCAGAAGTTCAAGGAGACCTCCCAAAGCACCTCCGCACAAGCATGCTGTAAGTCTAGTGTGGGCCCCATCTTCTGGTAGTTGGCCCGGGGCAGGGCAGCTTAAGTGAGGTGAATTGCTTCCTGAAAGCATGTTTTCAACATATTTTTGTAGGTAAATGTGGTCTTCCTCTCAGTTACCTTGCGCGGAGAAAAGTGACATGCTTTTCACACAGGGGTCCTGCTTGGCTTGGTCCTTCCCAGTGCTAGGCTGCGCTTGGCTGTCACGGTGCCTCTCTTGAGACAGCTGTGGTCCTTACCGAATGGATGGGAGGGATATCCTTCCTGCTCGTTTTCTAGAGAAGTGACTTCCTCCAGTTATGCCATTCTTTTTTTGGTGAGAACATTCTTTTTTTGTCTTTTGGAGACAGGGTCTCGCTATGCAGTTCAGGCTGGCCTTGAGCTCACTTTGGTAGCCCAGGCTGGTCTCAAACTCGCACTGATCCTCCTGCCTCTGCCTCCCAAGTGCTGAGATTACATGCCTGGCCTGAGAACATTCTCTGTTGTTGAAAATTGTTTTCTGTCTTAGAAGGTCATGCTTCCAAGAACTTTAAAACTCTTTATCCAGATTTATGACATGGTAAATGTCATCATTTAGTTTTCAGTTTTCTGTGCATGTGTAGAGCTGCGGTCCCAGTTTGTATACATACATACTCAGTAACCCAGCCCTCCTCCACCTTGGGGACAGATGGGCCTGGTCCTATGCTGTTTTTCTTTTTTTTCAAACAGATTTTACAAGAATATTCCAGGAAACCTAAAGAGGACAAGATGCTAAATTGTTTTTTATAATCACAGCTAACATAATGTGAGCACTTATTTTGCACCAGCTGCAGTTCTAATTGGGTTGTAGACATTGTTTTGTTTAACCCATGTATCCTCCTAGCCAATGAGAGTGGATTCCAGGTCAGCTCCATTTTACAGAGAAACTGAAGCTCTCATGAGGTTAAGAGAAGCTGGCTGAGGTCACATGGTAGGGGCTAGTCTGTGGTGAGGACCTCAGCTCAGGACTGGCTGTGTGCATGCCGGGTGACCTCAGTGCGCTCGCTGTGCCTCATCCGTCCCTGGATGTAGAGTGAGAACCTGGCCTCAGCCCTGCTGCCACACCTGCCCGAGGGACCTCGGGCAAGTGGTCTCCATTCTCTGAAGCTATCTGTTCAGAGAGCCCGTGCACCTTGCAAGGTAGACATTATAAATGCCAGGCGCCGTGAGCAGTGTGGCGCTACCAGGTAACTGCCAGGAATGCCCTCATACTGGAGAGCTCCAGCCCTTCTTGCTTACAGTTTCATGTTATGCAATGATTTTGAAGAAGGAGAAGCTGCACTTCCTAGGAAACTCAGTTTGTAAGAATGAGTGGAGAGGGGCCCGGCAGGATGGCTCATGGTCTAAAGCGCCTGCAGGTGGCTGCAGGGACCATGGTTCAATTCCCGGCACCACATGCTGTGCCAGCCCTGCCCTCAGGGCAGGCTGAGCCAGCCATAAAAATAAATAAACAAACAAAAGTTCTGAAACAAGGAAAAAAAAAAAAAAAGAATGAGTGGAGAGGGCTGGCCCAGCGGACTAAGCGCCTGCTTAGGCAGGTGCAGGGGCTGGGGTTCAGATCCAGCACCACATGCCATGCCATCTCTGCCCCCAGGCATACTGAGCCAGTCGCTGAGACCAGGCGCGGAGGCGCACGCTTGTAATCCCAGCGCTGGGAAGGCTGGGACAGGAGGATCACTATGAGTCCAAGCGACATTGAAAAAAAAAAAAAGATGAGTGGAGAAAGGGGAGCTTTCCGATCTGCGGCAGAAGAGCATGATGAGGGCTTCAAGGACAGGGAGCGGGGCTAAGGAAGGAATGAGTTTAGGAGGGCTGGAGCTTTCAGAATTTGTCTCTGCAGGTCAAAGTCTGAAGCCTGTTTTAGGTTCAGAATGGGTGTCTCTGGGCTGAAGCATAGCCTCTTTTTCTTTCTTTTTTTTTTTTTTTTTTTGTCTTTTTGAGACAGGGTCTCACTATGCAGTTGAGGCTGGTCCTGAGCTCACTTTTGTAGCCCAGGCTAGTCTCGAACTCGCACCAATCCTCTTGCCTCAGCCTTCCAAGTGCTGGGATTACAGGCGTGCACCACCATGCCCGGCTAAAATTTTATTTATTATTTTTATTGTTTCAGAACCTTTGTTTATTCACTCATTTTCATGGCCAGCTCAGCCCGCCAGGGCAGGGCTAGTGCAGCATGTGGTGCCGGGGATCGAACCGCGGTCCCTGAAGCTGCCCAAGCTTCCCCAAGCAGGGGCTTTAGACCACTGAGCCATCCCGCCGGGCCTATGGCCTCTTTTTTAAAAAGGGGTGCCCCCTTCGTCGTCCTTTCCTGCTGCCCCTGCCACCCACTCTGTTGTTCCGTCTCCTCCCCGGCAAGCTCACTTGCTGCCAGAGCTGCCGTCCTCCTAGGTGTGGGGACGCGGGGGAGGGGCAGGTGGCTAGGCTGACTCCCAGCATCCCTGGTTGGTCCAGACCTGCTCTAGTGAGTGGGCAGGCTGCCTGCAGGAGGTGGGGACTGGAACTCAGGGGCTGCCTCGCTGGGCAAGCCCCACATTTAACTTGAGGTCTAATCACTTTAAAAGAATGGCATGGAAAGCATTTGCCTCTTTTTTTCTTGTGACGGCCACGCCCTGGAGGAATGGTGGCCCATGGACTGTGTCCTTGGTCTCCTGTGTACTTTAGACAATGGAAGACTTGCTTGGAAAAATGTTTTGGGTTTCCTAACCCCTCTCCTTTTCTCCCCCCATTTCTTTTTTAATCCCCCTGCCTGCACTTCCCGCCCCCAGGCTTTCCTTCCCCTTGTCACAAAGTGCCCTTATTCAGTAGTGGAGCAAGGACCCTGGAGACAGCCACTGTGCTCTCCAAGGGGAGGAAGACTTCCAAGACGACCTTGCAAAAGACCAGCCTTTTGAAATGAGTGTTGTATTTCTAGGTAAATAAGAACAGTACTGAAGTGGTTCAGGAGAGGTGACTGCCTGGGTACCCTGGTAGCGTGCTGGCCATGCTCACCATGTTCCTGTGGCTCAGAACCACCGGTGGTCCACGCATGATCATCGTGTGCTCAGGACTGCCCCATGCCCATGGGATGCAGGCGGTTCTGAGCCACCAGCAAGGAGACAGCTATGTCACAGCCCCTTGGGAGCATGTTACGAGGGTCACACCATGTTCATAAGCCAGGATGTTTCACATTGAGAATAATTAGCATGTGATTCAGGCTAGTATTTTACTGTCGGTCTGGGTAAATGACACTAACACCTGAATAATGACTTCTGTCCCCTTTCTCTCTTTCTCTTTGCTGTCTTCAGTAGAGCATGCACCATTTTGACCGTGAGTTTTCGGTAAAGTAAGCTATGCTGATTGCTGTCTAACTTTAAAGATGCTCTGTTTCTGTGCGGCAAGTTGGACCCAGAATGTGTAGGTCACTGAGGTGGCGAGCATGCGAGAGAACCCCATGGAGGCTATTGCCTTCCCTGAACATCTGAGTGAAATACAGCATCTTTAAAAAGCACCATGCATTCATCTCATTTCCATCATGACCTTCAAAAATCCTCATTTTGCCCGGTGTGGTGGCGCATGCCTGTAATCCCAGCACTCGGGAGGCTGAGGCAGGAGGATCAGTGCGAGTTCAAGACCAGCTTGGGCTACAAAAGTGAGCTCAAGGCCAGCCTGAACTGCACAGTGAGGCCCTGTCTCAAAAAAAAAAAAAAAAAATCCTCATTTTCAATCTGATTTTTATTTAAAGTACAGCTCTAAAACCCACAAATCAACTGCATGGCATTTTGGTGTATTTTTAATTTTGGAAACCATGACTGTCAAAGTCCTGTTGCTGCAAAAATGTTGGTTCCTAGTCCCTCGGATATTGAGGAAAAGTGTTGAGTGTTTTGGGTCTACGAAGACTGGCTTTTGTAACAGACAATGGGACACAGTTCTTAAGCATCCCCAGCTCTGCGGGACACAAAGCCAGCGCTCACCTCCCAGAGGCCAAAGTGAGGGTGGTTATCAAGAGCTGGGGCTTTGGTGTGTGGGGAGGTCACGGCTGTGTGCCCTCCCCAGGGCTGTGGGCAGGTCAGCTGTGGCTCTGGTGCAGTCTGTGGGCCCTGGACCTTGCTACTCAGGTGTCTGCTGCTTTGGAGCCCAATGTGTTGCCTACTGCCAAAATGAGCCTAAGGACGGGATTCTTGGGTGTCCTTCATGGGGCTGCTGAGGATGCTGACCTCCTGGCTGTAGCAGCCTCTGCCCGTCTGGCCTCCACCAGGATGCAGTTTCTGATAGGACTTGGTAATAAAAGATTTAGGGAAGGGTAGGGTAGGAGTTATATCTTAAGAGCAAGTAAGAAGGGAGAGATTAGGACTGACTGCCCTACTGCGCAGCGCTGTTTTGCAGGGCCCTCCTTCCCTTACCCTGGGGATAAGGCCCTTGGCAGCCACCTGGCAGGGGCAGTGTCCACACTTTAGCATGGGCACCACCCAGTTGTTCCCAGGTTTGCCATTTGGCCAGTGTTATCAGTGTGTATCAGGGACTGACCTCAGAACCCTGTGCTTGCCAGGCAGGCGCTTGTTCTACAGAGCTATCTTCCCGGCCCCTCAGTAGACCTTTAAAGGCAGCTTGTGGCCCATAAAACAGCAAGAGGAGAGGCCAGACACAGGGCATATGTTACCTTTTGTAGTCACATGCTGTGTGCCCACCACCCGAGTTCGGCCTTCTGCCTCCCAGGCACCTCTGCGCTGGCAGGTTGGCGCTGGCCTTGCGTGTCTGGGCTGTACTCAGCAGGATCTGTGACCCAGGCCCACTGAGAAGTGGGCCTGATTCCCGAGCGTCGTGGCTGAGCCTGGCTGAGCGGGAGACGTCAGGGTGACCTTACTCCTCCCCGTGATGGGCAGCTCTCCTTTCACACAGCTCTCAGTGTCCATTTGGTACCCAGGCCAAGGCCACAGCCCTCCCCCACCAACACAGCATACAGTGGATATACGTGACCAGTATTTTCAAAGAGATTAAGTGGCAAGCTTCAGCCTCTACTTGGAAAATAAGGATCCAATTACTGACCCCACCCGCAGCTCCCATACTCCGACAGTGCAGTTGTCCTCATTTCAAGTGCTTGGCAGGAGAAACGAAGTCAGCTTGGTTCCCTGGGAGGCCTCACACTTGTGCTCTACAGCAAGAGGCCTGGGGCTTGCTACCAGCTGCTGGGCCCCCTGGGCCAGGGATAGCAGGGTCCGGTGGCCAGCCTGTCCCCTTTAGCAGGACCTCCTAGTGCTGCTGTAGCCTGAACCCTGCGGGCATTTTGCAGCCAGACAGCAGAGCACAAAGCTGGAGGCGCAAGCCCTAGAGGTCAGCCCCAGCACTGCGGGCCCCTTCTGGATGGGAGCGCCCACCCTGCGCAAGCAGAGTGCCCCTTGGCCCTCCTAGCTGCAGCAGGGGCCCCTCCCGATGCTCCTCCAGCCACTACCTAAGGTTTTGTGGAGCAGCACTTGCGTCTCAGTCCTCTACCTCGGCACTCACTCAGGCTTGACGTCCTTTTCATCTGTAGGATCATGTGACTTCGGAACAGGTTCTCGCGATCCGTCCCAGCACCGAACATAAGTCCTTATCCATCAGTCATTGCTGACTAGAGCCAGTGCAAGTTGCGTGGTGCTCATCAGCCTGCAGTTCATTTTGTTTGCATTACCATTTTCTGAGAATGCCAAGATCATAGAGCGCGCGTGTGCATTTGTGTCATTCTTTAATTTCAGCTACTTTAGGTTGGGGTAAAAGATACAAAAGAAGGTAAGCTGCCTGCTCGCACCACAGCAAGGGGTGCCGCCCGGAAGCAGCTCCCTGGTGTAACCTAAGGGTGGTAGAGGGGAGAAACAGCCACGGCCAGTGGAGTCTCGGAGCTGCTAGGTCACCGGAGATGGGACAGGAATCTGCTGCAGAGTCCCACAGGCAGGGCTAACAGTTCAGTCCCTGATTCGGAAGTACAGAGTTCAGGCAGAGGTGGGAGGGTCTCAAGTTCAAGCCCAGCCTGGGCAATTTATTTTATTTTATTTTTTTAAATTTATTTTATTTTATTTATTATTTTCATTCTTGTTTCAGAACCTTTGTTTATTCATTCATTTTTATGGCCGGTTCAGCCCACCCCAAGGTCAGGGCTGGCACAGCATGTGGTGCCGAGGATCGAACCGCGGTCCCTGAAGCCGCCCAAGCTTCCCCAAGCAGGAGCTTTAAACCACTGAGCCATCCCGCCAGGCCCAGCCTGGGCAATTTAGAGGATGTGTCCCAGAAAAGAAGGGCTGGGCCAGGCATGGCAGTGCACGCTTATATATAACCCTAGTACTCGGGAGGGGCAGTGGTGGGGGAACTGCAGCAATTCAAGGCCAGCTGGAACTACGCCACAGACCCTGTGGAATGAGTGCAGGAATGCGGGCGCAGCTCAGGGGCAGCAGAGCGCTTACCCAGCAGGCAGGTGGCCCTGGATCCCATCCCCCACGGGGCTGTGCCTGGAGCCGAGGGAATTCAGCTACCTGTCGCCTCCCTTCCCTGCCCCCATAGGAGGGAGCTCTACATTCTGGCTCCCCTGATGCTTCTGCGTATCTGTGCAGTTCTGCTTGGCTCCCAGATGGGCAACCGCAAGGAACAAACTTGCGCGGAACGCCTCCCTCGGAGGAACGCCACCCCCGGAGGCCACTTTCAGCTCAGCTTTGTGCCCCGTAGCTGTTAGCATTTTGCATTTCTTCAGTCCAGCCTAGGCCCTGGCCCTGGCCTCTGCCTGAATGCTGGGTGCCTTGCCACGTCACACCACTTCTTCCGAGCTGTGTCCATCCCTCTGGAGTCAGTAGGATCCGGACAGCCCAGCCCAGTGCACACACAGGTCACTCCTAGCACAGCAGTAGAGAGCCCAGCAGGGACCTAGCCAGTGGCTGGTGCAGCTTTGTTTTGGGACCATCGCTAAAATTTGGAAACGAGCTCAGGCTCATGTCACCATGTGTAGCTTTATGTTATCTGTGGTGTTTTCCCATCTTTCCTCCTGTTACTTGAACAGCGACCTTTAATTCCCATTCTGTCTAGTTTTTGTGTTCAGTGTTTGCACGGTGTCTGTGAAGTCGTCCTGCCTGGTGGCTGAGCGGCAGCGTGGGTTGGCGAGGTGGATGATGACCGTCCCTTTCCCTCACCCCACAGGGCCATGCGCAGTACCTCCACCACCTCCACCGCCACCGCCTCCACCAGCTGCTGCCCCTTCGCCTCCGGTGAGCACAGAGGCGCCTGCACTGTTCCCAGTGCAGGGTGTGAATGGTGTGAGCCGCGGCGCTTTGCTCAGCTCCATCCAGAATTTCCAAAAGGGAACTTTGAGAAAAGCCGAGACCTGTGACCACAGTGCTCCTAAGATCGGCTAAGTTCCCATTCACACCGGGAGGAAGAAGTTCTGCCTGCTGCTGGCTGAGCCCTGCGGCGGCCCAGGGGGCAGGCTCCGCGCGCAGAGCGAGGGCCTCTGCTCCTCTGCAGCACTGGAGACGAGCCAGGTGTGCTCTCAGCGGGGCTTTTGGGGGCCACACCCAATCAGAACCAGTATTTTGATCAACTAAAGGAAACAGAAACAAAGCAATGGCAATATTTCATCGCAGCAGAGAATGGCCTTTGTGCTGCCTTCCTTCCTATCCCATCAGAGATGTTCTCATAGCTCATTTTCCCGAAGCATCTTCTGGGCATTCCTTAGATAACTCATTTCTGCTACCTTTATTTTGCCTCAGACATTAACGCTGTAGCCCAAAGCATAGTCATATTGCCGTGTTGAAGAGCCAGCCGAGTTCATTTTTCCCTCTGTTGGGGAGCAGAAGGGGTTTCCCAGGTCTCATTCCCTAAGAAATCCTATGGCCACGGAACTCAGGGCTGCAAGAGCAACTCCTCTGGACCCACACTTCTTTTTACTTAGAATGCATTGAAAGACAACAAAGTATTCCCAGTGAAAGTTCCCGCCACTTGAAAGATGTTAAATCTACTGTCAATTTTGTGGTGATCATTATTATAACATGAGTAAATCTGGCATTTCAAAATCAATTCTGCTATTTGAAAGATTTATCCAAATACATCATCTTTTAAATGTCATTTATTAGAAATCTTTTATTCTATGATTTGCTAAACTTTAAAATTGCACTTTAAAGGATTATAAATCCATTTTAAAATTCAAGTACACACATCAGTGTTGGTTACTATGCAGAGAGAATGTTATTGTGTACAGTTTCATGTAACCTGTGATAAATGTTCAGCTGTATTTTTTATTAAAATAAACCATGTCAAGAAACCTGTTTATAGATAATTTCAAAAGAACTTTCAATTTCACCTTTTGGAAACATAAACATTCATATAACATTCGTATTTTGTTTTGTCTACATTTTCCACTTAACATACACTAATAGGGGCCGGGGAGATAGCTCAGGGGCACAAGTGCCTGCCTAGCGAGTGCAAAGTCTTGAGTTGGATCCCTGGTTCCACCAAAACAAAACAAACACTAATAAGCCTGTCTTACTATTTAAGTTAGAAACTACCTACATGATTCTGTAGTTTGTTTAAGCTTATCTTTTTTCACAACTAAAGTATATGGACAGGATATAAAATGTTTTTGGCAACAGGAAAAAGTGTTCATGGTAAAGGCAATTCTGGACATGCAGCGTGGCAAAGTTCCCCCGCCAAGCAGTGCGGTCTGGGTGAGCAACTCCGGACATGAGGTGTAGGCCTGAGTCCCGCAGTTCTGGACGGAGTTGTGGACACATGGAAACGAGCGGGGAAGGGCTGGGAAGGCAGGCCAGTGGTAGGGGCGGCTAGCTCGTGTGCCCCGGGCTTGGGCCCCGGCACCACCACAAGAAAGGGTAATGAAGCAATGGCTATACGTGATCACCGTATTTTCCACTTGACACTAATTCCTTAATACAATTTTAAGACTTCTGCTCACATTTATTTCATGAATATCAAAGTTATTGTTATGATCTCCTTTATTATCAAAACACTAACAGTAAATTTATACAATGTCCTTTATACATGTAAGTTATCTAGCTGTATCTTTCATCAGGATCCTGTCCTTTTTTTTTTTTTTTTTTTTTAATCAGTCTTCCTCAACAGGGCAACTGTAACAGACAAAGTATGGAGTCTGGTGCAGGAGTGTGGGGTTAACACTCGCCACTTAGTGTTTACCAGTATGAAAATACCTATGACTACCTTACAGATGACTTTATGAACTGTAAGATCTTGCAGTCCCATCCAGAAGTCCCCGGGAGTATTTTAAATAACTTTCAATGACCTGATGTCCAAGCCTGAACTAGATATTTAGTGTCTTCTTTATTGCAAATATAATGTCTTTGACCTGAGGTACAGAATTGTCTTCTAGAATCTTTGCATAAGGCATAGGGACATCAGCGCCGGTGACGCGCACAGCAGGAGCATCCAAGAAATTGAAAGCAGGGCCTAGAAGAGAAGGCAGGCTCACCTGGGGAGGCCAGGGAGAGCGGGCCGGGCCCGCCCCCAGCAGCAGCAAGCGCGGCAAGGAAGCTGCAGTCCTGGGGATTCCTTCCTAAGGGCTTGGTTTCTTTAAAGCATTTACCCAAAGGAGAACAGGCCAACCTGCCAGGTCACAGCATGAAGTCAGTGGGTCACCAGGCCTGAATCTCCATCTAATATGGAGCCGGGCACACAACGCTTACCAATGCTTCACTGTGTCTGTAAGCGGAGCCTGGCATACCTTCCATGATCCTGGCACAGATTTCAGCTCCCACGCCGAACTGCGGCCAGCCTCCCTCCACAGTTACGAGATGGTTGGTCTTCATGACACTGGCTTCTATAGTCTCGATGTCCATTGGTCTGATGGTGCGCAAATTGATCACCTGAACAGGTAATAAAAGAACCTTTCCAGCACCACTGCAGTGCAGATGCGGCCCTGACTCCACAATACGCTTCTCCTTGACCTTACCACATAACGCCACTTACCTTTTTTTTTTTTGTTTCTTCTTAATCTTTGGGTATAGGAAAATCTAATGTGCCTATTGACAGGTATATATGAGCCTACAGTATAAGGAGAAACTACTTGAAACGATCATCTATCCCTACTAGAAGCAACTCTGTTCATTAATAAGATTCATTCATACTTCCTGGCTTTGACATTCCTCTTATCAAAACATAAATGAGGGCTGGCCTAAAGCACCTGCTTTGGCAGAGCACAGCGGTTGGTTCGATCCCTGGTCTGCTGTGCCAGCCCTGCCATGGGGCGTACTGAGACTGGGCGTGGTAGTGTGTGCCTGTGATCCCAGCACTTGGGAGGCTGAAAAAAACGAGAATCACTACAAGCCTGACCTACCCAGTGAAGCCCTGTATACCCTGTCCTAAATTCATTATTAAAAAAAAAAAAAAAAAATCAGGGGCTGGGGAGATAGCTCCGTGGCACAAGTGCCTGCCTGGCAAGTGTAAGGTCGTGAGTTTGAACCTCAGTCCCACCAAAAAAAAAAAAAAAAATCAGCCAGCAGTTGAGTGTCTAGTATGTACCAGGCGGCTCACCAAGCGTTAACCCACAACTATGCCAATGAGTTAGCATTTCTGTTACCCTTACTTTATCACTGATGCAACTAAGAATCAGAGTGCCCGCCTTGCAAAGGTACAAGCAGCAGAGGGTGGTATGTCCTGTCACAAGGTTAGAATCACTGGAGTTCTTTTGTGGTACTGAGGATGGAACCCAGGCCCCACTCTCAGCCCTTTTTTATTTTTTTGTATTTAGCACAGGGTCTCCAGGGTCTCACTGTATAGATCTGACTCATAGTGAGCCTCCTATTTTCAGCCTCCCAAGCATTGGGATTATAGGCAGACACCACCATACCCAGTCTCAACAGCTGTCTCAGCGTGCCCCTGGGGCTCTCAGCACATTTTTTCTTTTAAACTTTATTTATTTATGCTAAGGCTGGCTCAGTCTGCCCTGGGGTGGGGTTGATGCAGCACGTGGTTCCAGGGACTGAATCATGGTCCTTGCAGTTGCCTAAACCTGCTGAAGCAGGAGCTTTAGACTGCTGCGCTATCTCGTTGGCCCCCATTTTATTTTGAGATAGGACCTCACTAAGTTGCTCACGTTGGTCCTGAACTTGCAATTCTGCCTCAGCCTGCCAAAGTCCTGGCATTACAGCCATATACAACCACATGTAACTAAAATCACAAAAAACCCCTCATGGCTTTTGCTCAAGTCCAGCTCCCATGCTGGATCTTTTGTGTGTATATCTGGGTCTCACTACGCAGCCTGGACTCCTAATGATCCTCCTGTTTCCAGCCTCCCGAGTGCTGGGATTATAGGTGTGCGTCATCATGTCAAGTCCCAGTAGCTGCCTCAGCATGCTGGGGGTCGGGGCTGGCACAGCACGTGGTGCTAGGATCAAACCCCAGTCCTGCACTTGCCTGAGCAGGCGGTTGGCCCTCTGAGCTATCTCAATGGCTCACAAAAGTAGGTATTATTCTTTTTTATGTGTGGGACTGGGGTTCAAACTCATGACCTTGCACTTGCCAGGCAGGCACTTTGCCACGGAGCTATCTCCCCAGCCCAAAAGTAAGTACTATTCTAAAAGACCTAATTCTGGGGCTGGAGGATAGTTCAGAGGTCTAAGTGCCTGCCTGGCAAGCACAAAGACCAGAGTTTGATCCCTGGTGCGGCATGTTGTGCTGGCCCTGTCTGCCTGCCGGCCACCACAACTGAGCATGGTGGTACAGACCTATAATCCCAGTGCTGAGAAGGCTGAGACAGGAGGATCACTACAAGTCTGAGCTGTGTAGCAAGACCTTGTACTCAATAAACAAATAATTAATTTTTTTTTTTTCTTTTTGATACAGGGTCTCACTGTGCAGTTCAGGCTGGCCTTGAGCTCACTTTTGTAGCGCAGGCTGGTCTCGAACCCGCACTGATCCTCCTGCCTCAGCCTCCCTAGTGGTGGGATTATAGGCATGCACCACCATGCCCAGCTAATTAAATAATTTTTTAAAAATAATAAAATAAGCCGGGCATGGTGGCGCACACCTGTAATCCCAGCACTCGGGAGGCTGAGGCGGGAGGATCGGTGAGAGTTCGAGACCAGCCTGGGCTACAAAACTGAGCTCAAGGCCAGCCTGAACTGTACAGCGAGACCCTGTCTCAAAAAAGACCAAAAATAAATAAATAAATAAATAAAATAAAATAAAGGGCCGGCCAGATAGCTCAGTGGACTAAAGCACCTGCTTAGGCAGAGTGCAGTGGCCGGGTTTGATTCCCAGCATGAATTGCTGGCCCCACCCGCCCAGTAACTGAGACTGGGTATGGTAGCACGCACCTGTAATCCCAGTGCTTGGGAAGCTGAAAACATGAGAATCCCTGCCAGTCAGATCTACATAGTGAGACCCTATAGATCCTATACTAAAATTAAAAAATAAAAAAATAATAAAGGATCTAAAAACTGACGAGATGAGGTGTATTCAAGGTGATATGGCCCTAAGATGTAACATCTGAGTGGTAGAAAGCTATGGCAGATTTTCAGCTTAGCAATTTTCGGCTTTTAAGCACAGAACCGAGTGACAAAGTACAATTTTCCATCCAGTTAACTTTTATAAGCTGAACATGGTGGTGTACACCTGTAATCCCAGCACAGGCATGAAGGGGCCAGGACTATCAGCCCAAGTTCAAAACCAGCCCAAGCTATAGAGTACATTCTGAACTGCACAGCAAAAGCCTGCGTCAAAAACCAGACCAGGGGCGGGCGAGAGAGCTCAGCGGTCTATAGCACCTGCTTAGGCAAGAAGCTTAGGTAACTGCAGGGACTGCGGTTCGATCCCTGACACCATATACTGCTCCAGCCCCACCCTCAGGGCAGGCTAAGCCAACCATAATATAAATAAAGTTAAAAAAAAAAAAAAAAAAAAAAAAAAAAAAAAAAAAAAAAAAAAAAAGAAAAACAACAGACCACAAAAACCTATTGTTATGGAACTCCCTGTTATTGGATCTATTTAAATTAAGAGCAAGTGAAAAACCTACTCACCTCACACTCGACTCCCTCTTTAGACAGTACCATCGCAGCTTCTAAGCAATGGCCCACAGGTCTCGAGTGGGAAACCACAGTTATATGTGTCCCTGAAAATAGAGGTCGACTTTGAAACTAAAGATGCAATACCACCCTGCAGCCAGCTGTGGCCCCCCCCTAGAGAGGAACCCCAAACCTACGGGTCCGAGGTGAACCTGAGCTCCTCCTGCCTCTGTGGGGAGGGTACAGGCACGTGCACCAGGCCTGACTTCTACATTCTTAATCTGAGCTCAAAGTTAATGGCTGTAACTTATAATAACTACGATGTATACAGGAGATAGATTTACAGTAATAGCTACAGGGCCGGCCATACAGCTCAGCGGATTAAAGCACCTGCTTAGGCAGAGCGCAGGACCTGGGGCTGGATCCCCAGCCTGCTGTGCTGGCCCGCCCCTGGGGTACACTGACATAGCCACTGAGGCTGGGTGTGGTGCTGCGTGCCGTAATCCCAGCTCTTAGAGGCTGAAAACAGGATCACCGAGTTTGATCTAGGTAGTGAGACCCTGTAGACCGTCTACTAAATACATTAAAAAAGAATAATAACACAGCAATAGCCAAAGGTGCCCTGAGGCTTCTTACCTTGCCTTTCTACTTTGGCTTTTCCAATGGGAATCAGAAAGTCTTTTGACTGAGCTTCTGCAGTTAACTCAAAGGGAACTCCATACATCAGCTCATTTTCTAGCACCACCACTGCAAAACACGCCACGCAAGCGAGGTAGCACAGACACAGCCGTGTCTGCAACTGCACGCCATGACAGGCCTCCATGAGTGAGAAGTCTCGCTGCTCATCAGGAAGCCTGATTTTGTTCTCTTTTTGCAACAGGGTTTTCCTGTGCAGTTCAGGACAACCTTAAACACACCTGGTAAACTCAGAGCACTCCTCCTGCCTCAGCCTCCTGAGTACTGCGATTACAGCCCCCCCCACCCCCGCAGGAAGCTCAGTTTCTATCACGCCCAGCAGCGTAAGGACTGTCTAGGTCAGTGGTGAGCGCCGGGCTGCAGCTGCTGTGATCACCAAGAGATCTGTGTCCCTCTTCTAGGTGCTTCATCTTCATGGTTTCACTGATTTCCTGTCACCTACCGAGTGAAGCAGGGCTGGGGCGTGTCTGTGAGTCAGCAGTAAATGTGTCCTTTTCCTAACTGGCCTCACTGTGTTGTAGTCAGAAATAGGAAACGCAAGCCCACCCCGTACCATCTTTACTGTATCTACACAGCATCGTCATTTCCTATGTCTAGACCTCATAGAAGCCTATTGTGCTTCATCTTTTTTTTTCCTTAAAATAATTCATTGCAGAAGGCTGAGGCACATTCCCGTGTCACAGGGGGAGTGCTCAGAACAGTGGCGGGGCGCCCTCCCCACTGCAGGGAGAACCCACCCACATGGCATAGCCACCACATCAATAACCTGGCGCCAGCCCATGCCATAACACCGAGGGGAAGGAAGGGGAGGGAAGGGGAGGGGAGGGGAGGGGAGGGGAGAGCGAGGCAGGCAGATCCCACACCATGCCCTGCGCAGGCCACTGAAGGGCAGGGTGGAGAAACAAGGAGCCCTGGGATGGGATGAGACGAGAGGTCCATTTGCCATGAACATCCGTCCCTGCCCTGTGCAGGTTAGACCCAGCCCAAGAGAGCGCTCTTTCACTGGGTTTCTTTCTATATAAAAATTTCAGTTATGTTCAAAAGAGATTCAGAGGGCTGCGGAGACAGCTCAGCTGTCTAAGTGCCTGCCTGGGCAAGGGCAGGGCCCACCACATCCTGTGCTGGTCCTGCCCCAGGCGATCTAGGCTGATGGCCACCGGGACCAGGAGTGCTGGTACACGCCATAATCCCAAGGCTGGGGAGGCTGAAATGGGAGAATCAGTACAAGTCCAAGCTGCGTAGCAAGACCCTACTCCAAATACTTTTTTAAAAAGACCTAAAATAAAATAAAAAAAAAAAGAGAGCTACTCGGAGTCACTCTGCTTACCTGGATTGTTATCCCGAATGGCTGATTTAATGAGTCCTTTAGCGTCCTCTGAATTCCAGGGGCTGACCACCTTCAAGCCCGGGCAGTGCCCATACCAGGCAGCAAAGCACTGTGAGTGCTGGGCAGCAACACCTGCTGAGGCCCCATTGGGCCCCCTGAAGACAATAGGCACAGGCTGGAGGCCCGCCGACATGTAGTAGGTCTTGGCGGCTGAGTTTATAACCTGGTCGATGGCTTGCATGGAGAAATTGAAGGTCATAAATTCACAAATGGGCCGCAACCCCGCCTGTCGAGTCAAGAAACAGATGCTAAGAAAACCACCGGGCGACAGCAACCACTCACTCCATTCCTCCAACATCCAATGTTTTTAAAAGGTCGTAAAGAAATCTCTTCATAACGGATGTTACATACCATAGCTGCACCCACAGCAATTCCAGCAAAGCCCATCTATAAAGTCAGACACAAGCACAGGTGAGAAGCCGTAACAACCAGGACTGTCCACACTAACAGATACGCCCCTCCACGGCTGGCTTCCTGTGGGCAGCTCACCTCAGATATGGGGGTGTCTATGATCCTCTTGTCTCCGTACTTCTTCCACAGGCCCCGGCTAACCTACAATTTAGGGGTGCCCTGTTAGTTTTAAGCACACGTCACAGCAAACAGCCGCCCCAATTTTGGGTAACCATCCCCCATTCTGGTTACCTTGTATGCCCCATCGTATTGGGCAACTTCTTCCCCAAGCAGAAATACCCGCTCATCTCTCTCCAGCTCCTCATCCATACCTTGATTGATAGCATCGCGAACTGTCACCTGTCACAGCAAGTGCGAATAGACAGTAAGCTACAGGGACACACGCAACATTGTCTCGTCTCTTCTTTTATACCTAGCTACGCTACCTGCAACGTACGATACCCAAATGAACACCGGAACTAATACTAGATCAGATTCTTTTTTTTCTTTTTTTTAATTTAATTTTATTTCTTTTCTTGTTTCAGAACTTTTGTTTTTTTATTTATTTTTATGGCCGGCTCAGCCTGCCCTAAGGGCAGGGCTGCCAAAGCACGTGGTACCGGGGATTGAACTGCGGTCCCTGTAGCCACCTAAGCTTTCCTAAGCAGGTGCTTTAGACCACTGAGCCATCCTGCCTGGCCCTAGATCAGATTCTTTAAAAAATTCCAAGATTATTTATTTTTATGGCTGAGCCGGCCATAAAAATAAATAAACAAACAAAAGTTCTAAAACAAGAAAAAAAAAATTAAAAATTCCAAGAACCTACAATTAAAATTTCTTTCACACAGCCTTCAGCTTCCTGATCAGCTTCTCAACAACTTTCCGGATGTGTACTCCAGCTTAAGAAAACCGCAGCTGGGCCACATTCGCCCACCAGCTGTTTTCTAGCAGAAAACACCCTGTTTACTACCGCACCTGGAGTTCTAAAGGGCGAAGAGCTAAGGAGGAAGCGAAAGAGTTGGTACTGAACACTCACTAGGCGAGGGCGGCTCTGCGCTCAGGGTGCTGGAGCTACTACTTTAATAGATGCAACGTAAAGTCTTCCAGAAGGTGGGCAGGAGCGGTGGCGACTGTGGCCGGTGGTGGGGAAAATTCCACGAGTCAGCAACCACACCCCCCAGGAACTACAAGGAGGGCTCACACACACACCTGTGCACACGAGGTCACCGCACCGTTACTCCGCAATCCAAAAGTAGAACCGACCCAAATGTGCGGGTAAACGAAACGTGGAACATCCTTACATCGGAAGCTACATGGCTTTTCAGAGGCAACAAATTGTGACGCGCACTACAGGAAGGTACCCTGAAGACACAGCGCTAAGTGGAACGAGCCATGCACAAAGGCCAAAGGCTCCCTCAGATGAGGCTTTAGACTAGGCGAGGCGTGGTGGTGGCGCACACCGGCAATCCCAGCACTCGGGAGGCTGAGGCAGGAGGGTCGCTGTGAGCTCGGAACCAGCACAGGCTACAAAGTGAGCTCAAGGCCAGCCCGAGCTGCACAGTGAGACCCTGTCTCAAAGAGGCAAATAACAGAATAGGTGAACTTGTACAGAGGTTACCAGAGGATGCGGGTGGGGGAAGTGAGATATTACTGTGTAAGGTACAGAATTCCTGTTTGGGTTGGTGAAAAAAATTGTGGATGGTTGCACAGTTAAATGTACTTCATGCCACTGAATTAAGCTCCTTAAAACAGTAGGGTTTTTGCCACGTATAGATGGCCACAAGGAGAGGGCAGTGAAAGAAGCGGCCAGGCTTCTCTGATGGCACCCGGCCAGGCCGGTGGGAAGATGCCCGTGTGACCGGTACTAGGCGGCGACCGTGGCAGCGGGCACGGCAAGCGTCGCGGACTCCAGGGCCCATGGCCCCTGCCCCTGTGGGCGCCGAGCAGCCACAGCGGTCCCCGCCCGGCACAAGGGTCGGGCCCTGCGCTGACCACCGCCGGCGCCAGTTACCTGCAGCGTCGCGGGAGCGGTCCGGTGAAAGCGCCTCTTCAGGAGCCCCGAAACCTGGCGAGGAGACAGAAGAGCTCTCAGCGCGCACGCATGGCAGGCAAGGGCCGCGCAGAGCGGCGGGGTCGCACGCCGCTGCCTACCTGCCGCAGAGGCCTCCGCATCAGGGCCGACACTGCCGCCATCTTGCCCGTGTCCTCTAGCCACCTCCTAAAGACAACGCACAGTGGCCGCCCGCGCCGGTGGGCCCCGCCTCCTCGCCAGCGTGGCCAATGGCAGTGCGCGGTGCCTGCGTGCCACGCCTACAGCGCGCCGGAGAAGGCGAGAACTCACTGCGTCGCTGGCCCGGGAGCCTCTGGTCTAACGGATCAGCCCAGGTTAACGCTGACGCCCTGGTTGCATGCCTGGAGCACGCCCCACGCGGCTGAAGCTTGAAGTCTGCGCTGAGACTGTGAGGAGCGTGGTCAGGAGAGGCTGCAGAGCCTTTGAGAGTCAGGCCACACCTCTTCAGGTCCTGGAAACCTTTGTGTGCCAAGTATTGCACACACAGGCCACTGGAACCTCACCCCTGCGTCCGTGTGCCACGTCTTCCTGAGCAGCTCCGTGGCCCTGTGGAACGCACGTTGTGCCTGCTGTGTGCCAAGCACTATAGTGCACGTCTAGAGCTCCTGTGGCAGTGTAACCCTCTGGTGATTCCTGTATGATTAGCTCCATTTTGCAGAAGGGTGAACTGTGTCAGGTTCAATGAGCTAGGATTTGAGTGGCGGAGCTCTGATCCTCATCTTGAGCTTGGCTTCTAGGCTCCCGAGGGGAAGATGGTGTGCAGCTCAGGCTCATGGAGAAGCTTGTCACGTTGGCTTTCCAGACGGAACCTCAGCTTTCCTCATCGTTAGAGGAGCTTGGGCCTCACTGTTGCTGAGGATGGCTGTGGTTCTTTCTGGAGAGCTCTGATTCCTACTTTGTCACTTCCTGGCTCACTTCAGATCCCTCAGCCTGCTGGCACAGACTTTCGAGTGTCCACCAACTCACTTTTGGGCCTTTCCAGCCCAGATCTGTGAAGCAAGCAGGCCTACACGCAGCATTGTCTTGGGCTCTAGTCCTGCACCTGGACCTGTGGAAGGCATTCTAATGGGCTCTTGGTCTTCAGCTGGACTCGTGTAGGACATTTGCATGGGATCCAGATCGGTTGGATTCTTTGGTTTTTAGTGTGTGAACAGATTTCTTGCATTATGGGCCAGGGATATAGCTCAGTGGTGTGTCTGCCTGGTAAGCGCAAGGTCCTGAGTTTGATCCCTGGTACTAAAATAAGTTTACCTGGCATGGTGGTGCACACCTGTAATCGTGGCACTTTGGAGACTGAGATAGGAGGATCATTGGGAGTTTGAGACCAGTCTGGGTTACAATGTGAGCTTAAAGCCATCCTGAACTGCATGAAAAGATCCTGTCTCAAAAAGGCAAATAAATAATAAATAAAATAAAATATTTTTTAAAAAAAATCTTGCCTTCTTTGTATATGATTCTTTGGGTGATTCACTGGAAAATAATCTTTTTTTTTTCTTTTTTTCTTTTTTTTTTTTTGTCTTTTTAAGACAGGGTCTCACTATGCAGTTGAGGCTGGCCTTGAGCTCACTTTTGTAGCTTGGGCTGGTCTCAAACTCGCACCAATCCTCCTGCCTCAGCCTCCCAAGTGCTGGGATTACAGGCGTGCACTACCACGCCCGGCGGAAAATAATCTTATAGGGCTGAAGAAATAGCTCAGTGGCATAAACACCCACCTGGCAAGTTAAAGGTCCTAAGTTTGATTGATTCCTGGTACCACAAAACAAACAAACAAAAAACAAACTCATAAAATATGTCCGGTATTGTATTGTCCCTCTTGCAGAGCTCTAAACCACAACAACCATTGAGTTTTGTTGAGTGATTTTTCCTGCTCCATGTAATTATGTCTTTTTTGGTCTACTAACATAGTGGATTACGATGTTATGGTGTGTATTTTTATCCCCAAGTTTTAATTTTTTTATTAATATATATTTGCCATACAGGATGATGACTCTCCTTGTGGAGAGTTGGTATATGTTAAATTTTTGCAAGCCCTAAGTGGTCATCCTGAGATAAACACACATGCACACATATTGCCAAGCTTGGTTTGGTAATGTTTTATTGAGGATGTATTTTATGATTGTCATGCTTTCCAGTTGTTCCCCAAAGCCTCATGCACTTGTAGGGTGCTTTCTGGAGATTGTGATTGATTATTGTGGGTGTGGATGCTGCACCTGCTCTGGGGCAGGTAATTCTCACTACAAGGTAAAGAAGGGAGAGAGGCCAGCTAGCTGCTTGAGCTGCTGTTACTCCCTTTGCTCTCTGCTCTTTGTTGCCTGCAGGAAAGGTGGCTCTCTGCCATGTGCCACTCTGCCTTGGAGCCAGCTGAGTAGGGACTGAAACATCCAGTAACTGTGAGCTGAATAAACTTTTCCTTTCTTCATTTTGGGTGTTGGGTATTTGTCCCAGCAATGAGAGAAGAGTAACTGAGACAGAATTTAGTGCCAGGAGTAGGGGTTATTGTTGCCACTACCTGACCATGTGGATTATGAGCTTTTGGGAATGACTTATGGGAAGAGATGTTGGGAGATGTTGCCTACAAGAAAAATGCTGGAACACCTTTGGCTGTTCCGTCTGGTAGATTCTAATCAGAGTTCAGAAGTCCAGGCTGATAGAAAGCCTGCCTGGAAAGACCAGGCTGGGGAAGTGTCTGCTGAGGAACATTGTAAGTTATGAGTTGGTGCTGAAAGAAATGGTGAGAAGACCTGACGAATATAGCTTCAGAGGTCTCACTGAGATTATCTCTCTCTAAGTAAGCCCAGAGCCAAAGAAACATCTTTCATTTGTTGAAAGCTAAAGGCAGGTTAAGGAATGTATGTAACTACGTTGGTGAACACAAATTACTCTCTCTATTGACTTGAGCACTTACCTAGCTCTAAATTTACATAGCCACTGACATACCAAGCAAGGCAGGAGAGAACAAATGGGGTGCCAGCAGAAGAAGCTGGTATCTACAGCCTTGAATCCCAGCTTTCTGGAATTTACAAGAGATAGCAGTTCTCCTTAGGCTCGGTCTATTGCTGCCTGCTCCCTTGGGACATCAGACTTTTGTCTCATATCTATATTTCTATAAAGGAGGACTGCATTGGTTGTTGGACTGCAGATGTTTTGTGTTATGGCATGGCAGAAAGTTTGTCTGCATTTTGCTCCTGTCCAAAAACTTTGCCAACATGGAGATTAAGTTCAGTGGACTAGTCAATCTTGCAAAAGAAATGCCAAAGCAGTCAAGTATTGAAGTAGTGGCATGGCTATTGTTGGGGGCTTTTAGTCAGACTTATGTTGAAAATCGAGAGCAAAGAACCCTGACGAATGATTTAAAATGTTGCATTTTTGGCCAGAAAAAAAGTTTCAATAAAGCTGTGGACTGCAAAGATACCGCTGAGAGGTTCTTCATTGCTGAGAAGGAACCACAGAAAAGAAAAGATGCCCTGAGGGCATCACTGGAGATAGCAGGTCTCCACCCTTTGCAGCCTCAAGATTACAAGAGTATGGCCCGGCAGTATGGCTCAGTGGTCTAAAGCTCCTGCAGGTGGCTGCAGGGACCGCGGTTCGATCCCCGGCACCACATGCTGAGCCAGCCCTACCCTCAGGGCAGGCTAAGCTGGCCATAAAAATAAATAAACAAACAAAGATTACAAGAGTAAGGGACTTTGCCTTGGGGAAAAAGCTGCAGAACCCCAGACTCCAGAATGGAGGCAGTGGCCATACCAGGTTCCAGAATGGCACCGACTTGGAGAATTTATTACTCAGAGTCAGAGTCAGAATGCTCAGTGAGCCAGGCACTCGACCCCTGCAGCCAAGAAAGAAGGAAGCCTGGCTACTGTTCCAGCTGATATGCATCCACATGGTATTGGTTCTAGGCACTTGCAGAATACAGGAGTTCTGAGGTAAAGAAGGCTTCAAACTCAATTTCAGAAGGCCCAGGAAGGCAGGCCTTCTGAGAGGGCTGTGTGTAAAGCTGTGAGTGAGAAGTCTATTCAGTAGAAACCCCAGAAGTTTGGAAAAATCAGGAATGTGGATCATCAATGGGAAACTGCCAGGAAGGAGCAAAGCCAGCCTAAGAGAGAAGCCATGGGAGCTGCCACCAAGAGTGCCATTGGGGTGGAAGAGATAGAAAAGGTTTGGAGATGTCACCTATAAGAGAAGTGCTGGAATAGCTTTGACTGTTCTGTATGGGAGATTCTGGTAAGAGCACAGAAGACCAGAAGGCTGATGGAAAGCCTGCCTGTAAAGACCAGGCTGGGGAGATTTCTGCTGGGAAAAAGGACTGCATTGGTTGTTGGACTCCAGATGATTCATGCTGTGGCTTGGCAGAAAGTTTGTCTGCATTTTGCTCCTGTCCAGAGACTGCCTGAGACTGAAATTAGGTGTGGCTGACTGATTAGTTTGGCAGAAGCAATTTCAAAGCAATCAAATATTGAGGCAGTGGCATGGCTATTATTGGGGGCTTTTGGTCAGATTTATGTTGAGAATCAAGGGCAAAGAGTCCAGCAGGATGACTTAAAATGTGAGTTTGGCCATAAAGGAAGTGTCAATAAAGCTGTGGACTGCAGGGCCAGGGAGGTACCTCAGTACAATAAGCACTTGCCTGGCAAGTGCAGGGTCCTGAGTTCAATCCCCGGTACCACACACACGCACACACACACACACACACACACACACACACACAAGTTTGGGACTGCAGAGATAGAGCTGAGACACTCTCCACTGAGGGGAAGGAACCAGAGAACAGAAAGGATGGCCTGGGGCATCACAGGAGGCAGCAGGTCTCCACTCTTTGCAACCTGAGAATTAATTGCAAGGGTGAGGGACTTTTCCTTGAAGGGAAAGTTCCAGAATGTTCTAGAATGGTGGCTACAGTATCCATACCAGGTTCCAGAATAGTACTGGCATGGAGAATTTATTCTTCAGAATCAAAGTCAGAGTGCTCAGTGGTCCAAGCACTCAACCCATACAGCCAAGAAAGAAGGAAGCTGGGCTATTGCTCCAGCCGGCAGCAGCTCACATTTTATAGAGCTTTTAGTCCACAGGTGGCTGACTCCAAGGCAGGGTGGCATATGATAGAGGGCATTAGAGAGGAAAAAGAGTTCGTGGTGAGCAGCAGATGGCAACACAATGAAGGTAGACTGCAGCTCGTTCTATCCCTCGTGTCTTACCCAGGCTCCTTGGGCAGGCAGTAGTCATACCCTTAATCCTAACACCCTTGATCCTAGCACTGCATCATGAGTCCATGCCAGGGTCCTACTCTGTAGATCCACCTCTGAAAAAGATACCGCCCATGACTGCATGAGGCTTTGGGGGCACACAAGCCCTTGCACCTACCTTTTGCTCAGTGGTCACCTCAGGCTGAGACTCAGGGTCTGAGGCAGAGGGACTTGTACACAGTCTCACCCCACAGTGACATCACTTTCTCCATGGATGTGAGGTTGACTGTCATGGACATGCCTGAACCAGTTTATCAGCTCCATGTTAAATTTTGGTTTTGAAAACTTTAGAAGCATGGCTATTTAGAAAAAACTATTAGCTGGGCATAGCAGTGTGTGCCTATAATCCCAGCACTTGGGAGGCTGAGGCAGGAAGACTGCTTGAGTTTGAGGCCAGCCTGGGCTACACATTGGCAAGGCCAGCCTGAACTGCATAATAAAAACCTGTCTCCAAAAAAAAAAAAAAAAAAAAAAAAAAAAAAAAAAAAAAAAAAAAAAAAAAAAAAAAAAAAAAAAAAAAAAAAAAAAAAAAAAAAAAAAAAAAAAAAAAAAAAATGCCGGTGGGGCCAGGGAGATAGCTCCATGGCACAAGTGTCTGCCTGGCAAGTGCAAGGTTGTAAGTTTGAACCCGGGTCCCACAGGGGGGGAAAAAAAAGCCATTGAAGTAATTTCTCATGTGCTCTTTCTCAAGCGAGAAAGTGAGAGTGACTATAAGTTGAATATTGCTTATGTCCTGTGACAAGAAGTGTCTTTTTTTTTTTTTTTTTTTGTCTTGACACAGGGCCCCACTATATAGTGCAGCCTGGCCCTGGCCTGAAACTCATGTCTATCCTTCTGCCTCAGCCTCCCGAGTGCTGGGGTTGCAGGCATGCACCACCATGCCCAGCACAATAAATTTTTTAGACTTTGAATTTTTTTGCCCAGATTTTAGAATATTTGCAGATCTATGATTACCTTGGGGATGAGGCCCAAGTCCAAATTGGAAATCCATTTGTGTTCCATGTACAACCTATGGCCTGCAGGCCCTTCCTACAGTCCTTCAGTGTGTCTGTGTTTTGACTGCAACCTGTGGCATCTTGTCAGTGTTCCAAGGTTTTGGAGTTCAGCGCATTTGGAGTTTGCGTTTTCAGGTTAGGGATACTCTCCCTGTGGTTTGTTACCCAGTATCACCCATAGAGGGCGCCCTCTCAGCTTTACTGCAGCCCTTTACCTATGGCTAAGCTGCCACCCTGTGACTCAAGACATAGGTGTGTGGCGTCCCAGAGTGTTAACCCTTGTGTTCTCTGGCCTTAGCTGTTCTTTGTGGGCTGCAAACACACGTGAGGCCCACATTTTGGCTGAAACGCAGGGGTAGGGGGGAGGCTGCGAGGAACCTCCGTTTGCACCCTTCAGCCGGTAAAGAAACTGCTCCATCGCCATACCTACGAGAGACTCCTCCTCCTGTCTCAGCTATTTTGATGCTTATTGCCTGATGAGTTAAGATTTTTTTGTGGGGGAAGGAAGCAAACTCCGTTTGATACATTAGCATCTGTCTTACATCGCTGGAACAGGAAGCTAGCTCTGTGGATCAATCCTATGTATAGTTGATTGAGACAGGGTCTCACTTTGTAGTTCAGGCTGGTCTTGAACTTATGATGTAGCCCAAGCTGGCCACGAACTTCTGGCACTACCCTGCCTCAGCCTCCAAGTGTTGGGATTATAGGCCCATAGCTCTGGGCCCAGCCAGATGTTATATTTAGGGAGATAAGATTTTACTACATTATCTCTGGATCTGTGTGATAATAAGCTATTAAAATAGTGCATGTGGTCTTATTATTATTATTGTTGTCTGAGATAAGGTTTCACTCTGCAATTCAGGCTGGCTTTGAGCTGGCAATAATCCTCCTGCCTCAACCTCCCAAGTATTGGGATTACCGGTGTGCACCACCACTCCAGACCATTATTATTATTATTATTATTATTATTATTATTATCATTATTATGTTTTTTTGAGACAGGGTCTTGAACTCAGAGTGATTTTCCTGTCTCAGCCTCCCAAGTGCTGGGATTACAGGTGTGTGCCACCATGTAATGTGGTCCTTTTAAACACATTTGCTCCATAGCAGTATATAAAAGATTAGTTTAGCCATGTAGAAATATTGATTTATTAATGTTCCATATGGATATTGGCTTGAAGCAGGCTAATATTTTCCATTTAGAATATGTATATAGGGCCTGGTAGGATGGCTCAGTGATCTGAAGTGCCTGCTTAGGAAACCTTAGGAGGCTGCAGGGACCGCGGTTCGATCCCCGGCACCACATGCTGCGCCAGCCCTGCCCTCAAGGCAGGCTGAGCCAGCCATAAAGATAAATAAATAAACAAGCAAAAGTTCTGAAACAAGAAAAAAAAAAAAGAATATGTATATAAATATCTATTTTTAGATTTTGAGATTCTTAAAAAATGTATGCTGCCTTAAAATACAGCATGAGTTTGCAATATGCCATAGCTGTGAAAATCAGTTTGGCCACTTCAAAGAGTTTGTACTGCAAAGTCTCAAAAAAAGCAGGCACTGCTGGGTGTGCTGGTGACAGCTGTAGTCCCAGCCCTTGGGAGGCTGAGGCAGGAGGATCATAGTGAGTTCAAGGCCAGCCTGGGCTACATAAGCAAGCTCAAGGTCTGGCCTCACTGCCTACTGAGACCTTGCCTCAAAAACAAAACAAAATCTACAACAACAGCAAAACAAACAAACAGAAAAACCACCAAAAAACAAAACAAAATAAGTGAGCAGACCTGGGTGGGGTGACGGCTCAGTCTAGACCGGCAGGTTTGTTTTCGTCTGATTGTCCTGTAGGCCTCTGCTGCAAACGGGCTCTGCCAGATCTTCTCCCAGGCCAAGAGGCACTGCAGCTTGATCCGCCTTTTCCTGTTTATTGGAGCAGGAGGTCCTGGAGCAGCTGTGTATTTGACACATCTGGCATTGTTCAATCCAGATGTCAGTTGGGACAGGAAGAGTAACCCAGAACCCTGGAACAAGCTGGATCCCAATGATCAACACAAGTTCTTCACTGTGAATACAGATTATGGCAAACTGAAGAAAGGTTACGACTTCAAGTAAGTGTTTCATTATAAAGCTTCTGAAGTTCTTTCAGAAGCCATCCGCACAATTTTCCATTGAACCAGGAAATGTTTATCATTTATTTTTATTTTATTTTATTTTGAGACAGAGTCTCCCTATGCAGTTCAGGCTGGCCTTCAGCTCACTTTTGTAGCCCAGGCTGGTCTCAAACTCGCATTGATCCTCCTGCCTCAGCCTCCCAAGTGCTGGGATTACAGGCATGCACCACCACACCCAGCTAATGCTTATCATTTAAATGCATGAAATCATGTTTATTTGTTGGAATGTATTACACCAATTCATAAACCACTGAAACTTGAAAAAAAAAAAAAAAGCAAAGTGATTTACAGAATCCATGGCAATAGCTTCTAATAATATTTATAACAAGAGAAGTAACCTTAATATTCATAGATCTGGACTAAAGACCTATGACACACTAATAAAATGAATGATCAGGCAGACAGGGTGAGGAGGCTTGCTGCATGTGGAAGGTGTGCCCACTTTTGGTTTTACAAGAAATTTTGCAGAATGATTGTAAAGGGAAACTTGCAAAACCAGGCAGACACAAGCCCCAGTACAGGGCTGGGTAGGGAGATCAGGCACTGCTATCAACTGCAATTTTATTTCTGGGAAAGTTTCTAATTAGAAATAATTATTCACAGGCTGGGGAGATAGCTCCGAGGCACAAGTGCCTGCTGGGCAAGTGCAAGGTCGTGAGTTCGAACCCTGGTCCCACAAAAAAAAAAAAAAGAAATAATTATTCACATATCCCTGGCACCACATGCTGTGCACCCCCACCCCAGGGCAGGCTGAGCCAGCCATAACACAAACAAATAAATGAAGTTTAAGAGAAAAAAAATATTTAAAAGAAATAATTATTCACATGGGGCTGAGGATATAGCTCAGTGGCATAAGCATCTGTCTGGCAACCTCAAGGTCCTGAGTTTGATCCCCATTGCTGAAAAAAAAAAAAAATTATTCACAGAAGGTTGATATAAGAGGCCCTCAGTTCCCCTCACCTGGTTCCCCAACACTTATATCTCGTGTAACTGTCGTACCAGGAAACCAATGCTGGTACCATGTGCGTGGCATGTGCTGTGTTAGTTTATCGCCTGTGTGGGTTAGAATTGGGTAGTTGAGGGGCCAAGGATGTAGCACAGAGGCACAGCACCTGCCTGGCAAGCGCGAGGTCGTGAGTTCGATTCTTGGTATAGGGGGAAAAAAGTAAGTAAAAAGAATAGGGTAGGGGCCCGGCAGGATGGCTCAGTGGTCTGAAGCGCCTGCTTGGGAAAGCTTGGGCGGCTTTAGGGACCACAGTTCGATCCCCAGCACCACATGCTGCACCAGCCCTGCCCTCAGGGTGGGCTGAGCCGGCCATAAAAAATGAGTGAATAAACAAATAAAAGTTCTGAAACAAGAAAAAAAAAAAAAAAAATAGAGTAGTCACCACCACAGTGAAGATACGGAACTCTTCCCTCCTCTTCAAGGTCTCCCTCATGCCACCCCATGGAAGTCACTCCACCCCCGTCCCTATCTCTGGCATCCCTAGACCAGTTCTCCATTCTGTAATTGTGTCATTTTGAGATATTATATAAAAGGAATCCTACAAGGTGAGATGGGTTTTTACAACCTAACACAGTACCCATACTATTCATGCAATTGTTGTCCATATTATTATTATTATTATTATTGTCTTTTTGAGACAGGGTCTTGCTATGCAGTTGAGGCTGGCCTTGAGCTCACTTTTGTAGCCCAGGCTAGTCTCGAACTTGCACCAATCCTCCTGCCTCAGCCTCCTGAGTGCTGGGATTACAGGCGTGAGCCACCACGCCCGGCTGTTGTACATATTAATAGTTGCCCCTTTTTGTTTAAAAAAAAAAAAATCTCCATTTATTTATTGGGCACAGGGTCTTGCTATGCAGCTCAGATTCATAGTGATCCTACTGTCTCAGCCTCCCCAGCACTGGGACTGCAGGTGTATGCCACCATGCCCGGTCTTGGTGGCTGGCTTAGTGCCCAGAGCCACCACAGCACGCGGTACTGGGGATCGAACCCGGGTCCTCTGAGGTATGTCCACAGCCCCAGTTGGTCCTTTCTAATTGTTGAATCGCTTGGGCTCCACAATGTGGATGTGCCACAGCTTCTTTGATTGCTTACCTGGGTGCTGTTGAGCCGCTGGGCTGCTTCCAGTTTGGAGCTATCGCAAGGGAAGCCATTGCGGCAGTCATGTACGGGCTTTTGTGGGAGAGAAGCTTTCGCTTTTTCTGGGACACATGCCCATGAGCACGCTTGGTGGCTTCGAGGATAAGTGCATGCTTTGGCTTTTGAGAAGCTGCCAACTTTCCGGAACGCTGCCCTCTTTTACATTTCCAACCACAGTTTTCTTTTTATACAAAATGTTACTGACTACTGTTAACACAGTGGCACTAGGCCAAAGGCACATGAAAGCCTGAGACGCTTTTGTTTTCTAGAGAAATTGAATATGCATCAGATGAGGGGCCAGAGGCAGGTGAGGGAGGATCTCCTTGCTGTCCCACAAGGTTCCACATTTAGCTGCTTAGTTTATCAAAATAATTCTTTTATCAAGCTAATGTTTTAAAATTTTTATTTTGATACAGGCTCTTGCTACGTCATTAAGTTGCCCAAACTGGGCTCAAACTTTCTATCTTCCTGCTTCAGCCTCCGAGATTACAGGCACATGCCACCAGGCCTGCCTCAGTCTAACCGTGTGTGTGTGTGTGTGTGTGTGTGTTTTCTCTTTTTCATGGTACAGAGAATCAAATTAATGACTTCACACTTGCTAGGCAGGTGCTGGCCACTGAGCTATGTTCCTCGGACCTCAGTCTAGCCTTTTTTTTTTTTTTTTTTGGAAGTTGCCTCGGTTACTCTTCTTTTGTTGCTGGGTTGCTGGGGCAAATACCGACACCCAAAATGAAGGAAGGCAAGGTTTATTCAGCTTACAGTTACTAGAGGTGTCAGTCCGTACTCGGCTGGCTCCAAGGCTGAGCGGCAGAAGGCAGAGGGCAGCAGTTCACGACGGCAGAACAGCAACAATGGCAAAAGAGGCAACAGAGAGGCAGTCTGTCTCTCTGTCTCTGTTATATTACATTCCCACTATCTTCCTCAGGCCACACTCATAATCCCAGCAATACTCAGACCCACAATCCCATCTAGCACCAAGACCCATAATCCCAGTGGATCACGAGTTAGTCTCAAACTCCAGAAGTCCCCACCTCATCATTGCATGAGGCTTTGGGGGGGCAACTAGACACAAACCATACCAGAAATAACAGCAAGTAACATGTCACACAGGCCACCTGGTTGTACCTCTTACCTCTGACTCAGACTTGTATTCTCACCCAGGGCTGCCTAGTAAGCTCAGGCCTTTTCTGGAATGTTCTAGCCCCATATTTGGAGTAATAAAGTCACTTAGAGAACTACGATAGCCATTTGAGAGCCATCATCCTGAGGGATCCTGTATCTCCTCCACACACTCCCCCACCCCCACTTTGGTTGTCAGAGCATGCAGTGAGGTCCCTCTACCCTGGGTTAGGAGTGCAGACCCTGGGATCGTGTGGCCCTGTCCAGTCACTGAGCCTACATGTCCTCAGCTGCATGTGTGAGGACATCAGTATCAATGTCCCCTCACAGGGCCTTGCGGTTGTTCTGCAGGAAGTCCTGCAGGCCAACCAGGGATGTGATAGTAGGCAAAGATGTTACAATAAAGTGCCACAAAGAGAAAGCAGAAGCACACTGCCCAGCCCAGTCTTGGGCATGTGGCTAGCTGTTGAGAAATGCTCGTGCTATTATGGCCAAATTCAGTACTTACTTAGGGACTTGAATGGAATATAAAGAAGCCAATGTGACACATTTTGTTCATGATGATATATCTATTTTTTTCTTCTTGTGGCACTGGGGGTTGAACCCAGAGCCTTCTGTGTGCTAGGCAATTGCTCTACCACTGAGCTACACCCCCAGCCCTGATGTAGTATATTCTTCATGTAGTTAGACATTCAATATAAGATTGTTAGGTGTTGCGCTACTTTCATTTTGCTTCTATCATCCAATCAGCCACTTGTGAAATGCACACGTTAAAAAAAAAAAAAAAAAAAAGAAATGCACACGTTTTGTGCTTAAAACTTAGCATTTCTTGCTTAGGAATCCCTGGCACAAAACTCTGAAGAAAGACTCTGTTCATAAACTTGTAGAAAGTCCCTTAGTAGGGGCTGGGGAGATAGCTCCGTGGCACAAGTGCCTGTATGGCAAGTGCAAGGGTCGTGAGTTCAAACACCGGTCCTGGAAAAAAAAAAAAAGAAAGAAAGAAAGTTCCTTAGTGAGTATTTGCAGGTTGATATGTTATCAAAAGACTTCCACAATGGGGATCGGGCAGGATGGCTCAGTGATCTAAAGCGCCTGCTTAGGAAAGCTTAGGTGGCTGCAGGGACCGTGGTTCGATCCCTGGCACCACATGCTGCACCAGCGCTGCCCTCAGGGTAGGCTGAGCTGGCCATATAAATAAATAAATAAACAAACAAAAGTTCTGAAACAAGAAAAAAAAAAAAAAAAACAGAATAGCACTGTCTTTGTTTGAGGGAGGGGGATAATGCAATACAGGACACATTTTATAATATTATTTCACAGTAAGTCACCCAAAGAATCATACACAAGAAGTGCAGGAAAGCTGTCCACATGCTAAAGACCAAGGAATCCAGCTGAGGGCCTGGATCCTAATACCCTGCGTGAGTCCAGCTGAAAACCTAGAGCCCCTAACAGTGCCTCCCACAAGTCCACCTGGAGGCCTGGAGCCTACAACAGTGTCTCCTGCAGGCCCGCTTCACGGATCTGTGCTGGAAAGGCCCAAAAGTCAGTGGTGGGAGCTAGAAAAGGTATGCCAGCAGGATGAAGGGGTCTGAACCTGGGCCAGGAGGTCACACTCCAGGTAAGCACCAGAGCTCCCCCAAAGGTACCACAGCCGTCCTGAGTAACAGCGAGGTGCTGAGCTCCTCCAGCCGCAAGGAAAGCTGAGTTCCGTCACAAAAGCCGACACGACAAACTTCTCCATGACGCTGAGCAGTGCGCCCTCTTCCCCTCCAGAGCCAAGCCTCGATGTTCAAGATGAGGGCCAGAGCTTCCCCAAAGTGAACCACAGCCATTCTCACGAAGGTCCCGAGCTCCTCCTCTGACAATAGCCAGGGTCATCAGGAAGGCCAGCGTGACAAGGTCCTCCAGCAGAACGGCCCAGGACGACCACCAGCTTCCAGCAGGCCCAACAGCTTCCCGGAACAGCGTCCTGCCAGCTTTTCTCCTGTTCTGCCTCTTTCTTAGGCCATGCCGCTGCTGCTGGCAGCAGTCCTGAGGTGCTGGGCCTCCCACACCCAGCACCACGCTAGTGCAGTTCAGCGGGGTGTAACAAGCTGGCCACCAGCTAGAACTCCACTACAAGTATATGTTTTATGGAAGTGAAAAGTCAAAAGCCTGAGCCTTTAGGGGTGGCGGTTTGTGAGAAGGAAACGCAGTGACGGATGAAGACTGGTCGGTCAGTCGAGGTTGTCCTCAGAGGTCCCTCCCCTGCCACCTGGAGGTCTACAGTCATCTGGGTGCGGAGTAAAGTGAGGAGGGTGCCTGTTGTCCTGGACACTGTTTCCTGCTTTCAGACCAGCAGCGTGAGGGCAAAGAGCTTTCCTGTGACTGGTGGCAGCTCTACTGTCCTTGTTTGGGGGATACATGGGGGTGTCATGCTCTGACCCCCCACCACCATAGACTCCAGGGCTTGCAGAGAATGTCCTGCTGGGTGAGCCCAAGTCCACTTCTGCTTGTAGGAGGCAGTGTGAGGGCATTTGGAGTCTTGTTGGGGTCCACAGGGGAAGCTGGGGCGCTGCTCCCTACCAGGACCTAAACAACCACGGCGGCCTCCAAACAGTAACCAACAGGTGCTTATAGCGGCGAGTGACTGGACTCGTGGGGTAGCCAGGTCTGGAGTTTCTGTCCATCAACTCCTTGGCAATCTGACAAAAGATCCCCAAACTCTGTTCAGCCCGAGTTTCTTTTTTTTTTTTTTTAAGAATTTTTAATTTTTTTTCTTGTTTCAGAACTTTTGTTTGTTTGTTTATTTATTTATATGGCTGACTCAGCCTGCCCTGAGGGCAGGGCTGATGCAGCATGTGGTGCCAGGGATGGAACCGTGGTCCCTGCAGCCTCCTAAGCTTTCCTAAGCAGGGGCTTTAGACCACTGAACCATCCTCCCGGGCCCCAGCCCGAGTTTCTGACGCAACATGCCCCTGTGAGCCAGGAATGGCCGTGCACTCTGGGAGGCTGAGATAGAAAGATCACAAGTTCAAGCCCAACCCAGGCAACTTAGAAACTTAGCAAAATGCTACCTCAAAAAAGGCCCAACACCGCGCTTATTGCTGGAACGCACTGAGGTGGCAGCTAGTGTCTCTGGAAGCCCTCAGTTTTCCAGAGATTTCACCACTGTCCACGCTCTTCCCTGTTTTGACCTTTTTAATATCTCTGGGACAAGACGCAAGATAAGGGCGGTTGGGTTTTTGGCTTGGCGCTTTAAGGCAGCCCAGACTTTGCAATAACAAAGGGTAATGTTCTGTCATCCCGCAGAGCCATGTCCCCAGGCTCTCCAAAAGTAAATGTTTTTTTTTTTTTTTAAAGAATTATTTTATTTTATTTATTTATGTTTTTCTTGTTTCATAACCTTTATTTGCTTATTCACTCATTTTTATGGCTGACTCAGCCCGCGCCCTGACGGCAGGGCTGGCGCAGCATGTGGTGCCGGGGATTGAGCCGCGGTCCCTGAAGCCGCCCAAGCTTTCCCAAGCAGGCGCTTTAGACCACTGAGACATCCCGCTGGGCCCAAAAAAGTAAATGTTAAGGTGATGAAAATGCAAGCGTGGGTTCTGGTTCATTTGAAGCCGCTCACGCCTCTGCGTGCTGGCCGGCACCCCTCGCCCTGCAGCGCCTAGCCTCCTCTGCAGCCTGGACCTTCCTCTACGTGGGGTTTTTGCTGTGGGCACCGATTTAAAGAGGTCTGCTTTGTTCCTTTGCATCTGAGAAAGAACTGACTCTCACGGAAGGCTTTGTGGGGTTTGCGGTGAAACCAGAGCTGGCTTCTTCCCTCCCCGGAGGGGCAGGGTGAGCCAGATGTCTGCACAGAAGGCCGCGGGGCCCAATCATCACGCTCTGGGAATCCGGAAGGTGTGCGGCATCACAGTTTCAGTTGCTAAACCCTAGCTGCAAACCCCCGCCCCTGGGTTTTGCAAGAGTTGCGTGTGAACAGCTGTGAGCAGTGGTGGCTTTCTACCGGGCGAGTTTATTCGTTCCTTTGCTTCTCCGTCGCTTGTTTAACCCGTATCAGGGGCCTTGGCCATTTGCTGCCTGAGCGCTTTGTCCTGGCCTTTCAACCTCCTCACGGAGATCACTCGTGTCCATCGCCATCTTCCTGGGGACAGCGTGGCAACACAGAATTGTCATACCCTCTGAAGTTGGTCTGAAGCTCAGCCTAGGCTGAGCTCAGCCTAAGCTCAGCAGTTCAGGTGGACAAGGGCTAAAACCTTCTCATCTGAGGCTCAGCTCTGAGTCTCTGACTGCACCCTTTCTCTGGAAACATTCCTGTCCTGCTGACACATTCAGTGTGCATACCAAGTTCCCGAAGCCCTGCTGGGGCCTAGGGGAAGGCCGAGGTAAGGGAAGGATGGGTTGCCCGGGCCTCGGCAGTCCACGCAGCTGGGTGAAGGATCTGTGGCCCTGACAGGTCTGCACCCTGGCTCCAGCTTCCACCGTGGCTCTCCCGCCACCCCAGTCCTGTCTGACATTGCCCAGTGGTTGACCTCCTTCCACAGACCTCTACACTCAGGGTCCTGTTACTGGTCAGATCCCTCGTTGGCTGGAAGGACAGGCGAGAAGAAGACAGTAAGATCCAACGGTCAGGATGAATACTGTCCTTGGACTGGGGAGATCTAGCTCGGTGGTCTAAGCACCTGCCTGGCAAATGCAAGGACCCGAGTTCCATTCCTAGCACCACATGCCAGGCCAGCCTTAGAACCCCAGGCAAGCTGTGCTGCCCACAAAAACTGGGTGTGGTGTTGTACATCTGTAATTCCAGTGCTGGAGAGGCCAAGACAGGAGGATCACTGTGAGTCTGAGCTACATACTGAGACCCTGTACCAAATAAATAAGTAGGGGCTGGCAAGATAGCTCAGCGGTCTAAAGCACCTGCTTAGGCAAGCTCAGGCAACCACAGGGACTGAAGTTTGATCCCCAGCACCACATGCTGTGCCATCTCCACTCCCAGGGCAGGCGGTGCCAGCCATAGCATAAAGAAAGTTAAAAAAAAAAAAAAAGGTTCTAAATAAATAAGTAAATAAAAAACATTTAAAAAATTATAAAAAGATTAATACTGACTAGCAATGTCTGTGCTGGTTGCCTTCTCTCCTCTATAAGCTGGCTGTGTTTCTTATAAACGTCTTTTCAAAAGGAATTAAAAATGATAAGAAATAGGGCTTACCAGATAGTTCAGGGGAGTAAACCGCCCGCTTAGGCAGTCCCTCAGACCTGGGTTCAAGCCCCAGTGTGCCACGCCAAGCCCTGCCCCCAGGGTGTGCTGAGCCAGTGATTGAGACTGGGCATGGTGGCATGTGCCTGTAATCCTAGTACTTGGGAGGCTGAAAACAGGAGAATCACTAGGAGTTCGATCTGTGTAGTGAGACCCCGTAGACCCTGCACTAAATGCATTTTTTAAAAATGATAAGAAGCCGGGCGTGGTGGCGCACGCCTGTAATCCCAGCACTCGGGAGGCACTTTTTTTTTAAAAGAATTTATTTATTTATTTATTTATTTATTGTTTCAGAACCTTTGTTTGTTTATTCACTCATTTTTATGGCCGGCTCAGCCCACCCCGAGGGCAGGGCTCACGCAGCATGTGGTGCTGGGGATTGAACCATGGTCCCTGAAGCTGCCCAAGCTTTCCCAAGCAGGGGCTTTAGACCACTGAGCCATCCCACCGGGCCCTGTCGGGAGGCACTTTTGGACGAAGTCCTAACGTTATTCCCATTTGACAGATCAGAAAGCTAAGGCTCGGTGAGCTGCAGACCTCTGCCCAAGGTCGTGCGGCGAGTGATAAGACTGGGTCTTGGATCTGGGCTTCCTGATTCTAGTGTCTGGATCCCAAGTTAGAAACTCACTGTATCTGAGATACTTCAAAACTGCTGATGCTGGGGGCTGGGGAGATAGCCCTGTGACACAAGTGATAGCCTTGCAAGTGCAACGTTGTGAGTTTGAACCCTGGTCCTGCAAAAACAAAAAACAAAAAACTGCTGGTGTAAACCTGCTAGGGTATTTTTAAAAAATATTTTTACACTTATTTTCATCTTGGCAAAGATTTTTTTTTCACTGAAAAGGTTATTTTCTTTTTTATTTTAATTTTTATTACTTTTAATAAGAGATAACAATATAAGAGTTTCAAAAAAAAGAGTTTCAGGGGCCTGGCGGGATGGCTCGGTGGTCTGGAGCACCTGCTTGGGAAAGCTTGGGCAGTTTCAGGGACTGCGGTTCGATCCCAGGCACCACATGCTGCGCCAGCCTTGCCCTTGGGGCAGGCTGAGCCAGCCATAAAAATGAGTAAATAGACAAATAAAGGTTCTGAAACAATAAATAAATAAATAAATAAAGAGTTTCAAAACATGTTAGTAGCACATTCGCAATAGTTGAGACACTGCATATTGTTGTCCTCACAAATGTTATACAGAGCACAAGGTGCAGACATGACAAATTTTCTAATCACTATTGGTTCCAAGGTGGGGGGAAGGAGAAGAAAAAAAAAGTTTTCTTCTCTTTGAACTAGGAGGAAGTAGTTGTATACATAGTCCAATGTTTCATAATTGCAGTGGGTTGCCAGTGAAACTGGCAATGTTGAAGGCTGATGATTTAAGCCTCTTACAGCTCATCGTACTAATCTAGCTCTGAGTTTTATGCCTTGTAATTAAGCTTTTCTGTTGGATGATCAAGTGTAAGCCAAAGCAAGACCTGTCTAACAAAACTTTCATCATTTGTGCTTTCCAGGGTCAAATCTCCTCAAGATTAACTTCGGAACCATGTGCAGTGCTTTGTAGAACTGTTGTCAGTGTCAGCCATCGGGATGAGTCACGGCCAGTGCTTGACCAGTTTGCTCTCTGTGAAAGCCTGAGAGAACGTTTTCTCCCCAAGTGACTCTCCCTAGGCACACTATACTTCACTTATCCCTTTCCTCTGAGGTCCCATAATCTCCTTGACCAGAAAATTTGGGAAACCCCTGAGTTATAGGATGTTACAGCACAGGTTCTCTTATGTTCTGAGTCCTCACTGAGCTTGAGGGGCTAGAGCCAAAATGATGGCTATCCTTTCAGCCCTTCTTTTCTCCAATTTTTGGTCTGCTAACTTACATTCTCAATCCACCAGCAGAAAAGCTCCATGATACAATTACTTCATAACATAGGTAATTGAGCTCAACCTCACTGCCTTTCTAAATATCATACATTTTAGACTTAGCTTGACATTGGTATTTTCCTTCAATAATTGATATTCTAATAAATCTCTACAGATTGTGATAAAAGCAGTTACACATTTTTACACAGACATTTAGAAATCTAAGGATGTTGGCAAAGATTTTATATGAGCTCTCAGTGGAACCATAAAACCCAGCACCCAGCAGTTAGTCCAGCTGCTGGGCCTGTGTTACAAGCTCAATAAATTCTTGTGGACTAATTGATTATGCACGCACGAGTGATTCTGCATTTTCACTTCTGTATGGGAATCAAATGTGGCAGAAAAAGGGACTGCAGGCAGCCCTGCGTTCACTAAAAAGTAGCAAAAGTCCTTCTAGCTCTTCTTTCTTTCTTTCTTTCTTTCTTTTTTTCTTTGTCTTTTTGAGACAGGGTCTCGCTATGCAGCTCAGGCTGGCAGTGAGCTCACTTTTGTAGCCCAGGCTGGTCTTGAACTCGAACTGGTCCTCATGCCTCAGCCTCCTAAGTGCTGGGATTACAGGCGTGCACCACCATATCTGGCTGGTTCTGCTTTTTTTAAAATTTAATCTGCTGAGAAGGCCTGGTGGGATGGCTCAGTGGTCTAAAGCACCTGCTTGGGAAAGCTTGGGCAGCTTCAGGAACCGTGGTTCAATCCCCAGCAGCACATGCTGCGACAGCCCTGCCCTCAGGGCGGGCTGAGCCAGCCATAAAATTGAGTGAATAAACAAACAAAGGTTCTGAAACAAGAAAAAAATTAAATAAATAATTCAAAAAAAAATCTACTGAGATTCAAACTCTTGGGTCCATTTTAGCTTCCCACAAATTCCTGATTTAATTTACTCTGCGTAGGAGACCTCCTGCCTCAGCCTTCCAAGTGCTGGGATTACAGGCGAGCGCTTCCACATCCTTCTGACCTTTTATAACCAAAGATTTTTGTTGTCTGTGGCGGTGGGGGACATGACTGATAACAGAGCTCTCTAAATCTGTGTTTCCTCTTCATAAAATAGGAGCAATGATAGAACCTACTTTAGGGACAGCAGAAAGGCCAGCAGGCTTTCAGTGTCTATGTCTGATCTCTGTTAACGAAGTCAGCCTCCTCAGATTATTTTATCAATTTAAAGGTTCACCTTCAGTTTTCCTGTGAACTCCTTAAGTATGGGATGGCACCATCCCTTTGCATGAAATTAGGAATTGATGTTTACCACTGTAGTTTAAAGCTGATAACATTTTCAGTTTCGAGGGAGAGAAATTGCTGGCTAAAAAAGGCACAAACAAAAAAACAAAAAACAACAACAACAACAACAACAACAAAAAGCTGGGCGTGGTGGCGCATGACTGTAATCCCAGCACTCGGGAGGCTGAGGCAGGAGGATTGCTGTGAGTTCTAGACCAGCCTGGGCTACAAAAGTGAGCTCAAGGCCAGCCTGAACTGCATAACTAACTGCATAGTGAGACCCTGTCTCAAAAAGCAAAAAAAAAAAAAAAAA
Organism: Myocastor coypus; assembly: GCA_004027025.1. NCBI lineage: Eukaryota > Metazoa > Chordata > Mammalia > Rodentia > Myocastoridae > Myocastor > Myocastor coypus. The sequence goes on along the minus strand of PVJA010008807.1, from coordinate 81 downwards.
AAAAAAAAAAAAAAAAAAAAAAAAAAAAAAAAAAAAAAAAAAAAAAAAAAAAAAAAAAAAAAAAAAAAAAAAAAAAAAAAA